>LR568349.1:0-15902 GCA_900536345.3 Caenorhabditis sp. 39 LS-2015
GCGCCAGATGCGCATCTTTCCTTATCCGTGGGGTGTACCACGCATTTCACCGTGGAGGCATATATGCCTTCTGAATGGGCCCATCGCATTTGACCTGTGAAATACAAACGGAAAAACGGAAAAACGGACATACGGAAAAATGGAAATCCGGACAGAATAGGAAAGTTATTATATAAGAATGATAACCCCTAGAGCCGAAAATGCAGCTTCATTGTCAGAAAAAATTATATAGCCGTATCATGAGATTCAAACGAAGTGGCGAAGTCCGCAATTAGAGCGTCTTGAGGTTCACGCCACGCTTCCACGTGTCAAAAAACTACGGTAACACTCATTTCGGCTGTGCAACGCATTTTCACGTGAATTCTTCGTCATTTTCATTTTAAAAACTAATTTTCTGTTGCAACATTCGAAACATTCACGTGAAAATACGTTGCACAGCCAAAATGAGTGTGACAGTAGTTTTTTTGCCACGTGGAACCGTGGCGTGAACCTCAATACGCTCTAATTGCGGACTTCGCCACTTCGTTTGAATCTCATAATATGCGTTCCTGAAAATGAAAGAGTTGAGATTCGAACGCGTTATTATAATTTTTATTACGATTTGCAAAAAAGAGGAGCCATAGGGGTCACATACATGAAAATGAACACATAGGGTTCTGTGATTTTAAATTCTGCCAAACAAAATACATTTGAAGATGCGTAGCCTAGGACGTTCCCCTTTCACAAAATTGGCACAATAAACTCCTCAATATTAATTAGAGAATCCTGAACGAATTCTGCTGCGTCGCTCCATGAGTTTCTTTGAAAGCTATCCACATCAAACGGATCCGGAAGGTCATTCGATCCGGGCAAGTGTACCAGCAGCGATTGGGCCCATCTTATCGGACCAGTTGACAGACTTTTGAACATCTTTCGCAGCGAAATGAACAGCACTGAAAGGCGATCGAACGAATCGGAATCCGAGTAGGCGTAGATCAATGCAGTCGCGGGACTTAACAGCTCTTTGTCGATTGACGCAACGTCGGTTACCGTGCTTATCTGCAATAGCTTTATCATTCGATTTCCGCGCTTCTCGCGACGATTGGAGTATCTTAATTAATCATTCTTCAAATGGCGACAGTTGAGCTACGGCCCGTGGAACGGTTCCCACCACGAACATAGGTGGAAACGTGTGAGAGAGTGAGAGCGCATGGTGGAGACGCAGACAACACTTGAAAAACAGATAAAGGTTGAGATTCAAACGCGGGGACGGTCTCACCACGATTTTCTTTTTTTTTTGTTGTTAAAAAGTTACCGTAAAATCCACTGTAGCTTTTCAAAAAAAAGAGAACATCGTGGCGGGACGCAATGCCTCGTTTGAAACTCAACTCGCGCATTTTCAGGAACGCACCGCACCTATGCTCGTGGCGAGACCCTCTCAACGCATGCAAACTCAACTGTCAGTGTTTGAAAATAGGTATGTTGCCTCACAAAACAATGTTGAATGACTTTGAAAGGCGGGCGGCGCCGCTCTTTGTATACGGTCCCTCTCTCTCACTTCCGAAAAAGTCTAGACAAACGATTTTGAGAATATTATTTGTTTTTCAAATGGTGACAGTTGGGTTTTGGGGCGTGGCGCGGGTCTCGTCACGCTTGAGCGCAGTGAGTGCAGTGAGCGGTTTGCGTTCGAATTTAATTTCGAAATTCATCAATTTTCAACGATTTTTCCCACTTTTCTTCATAGTTTTTCCAATATTTCTGTGAAAAATCCACGAAAAAGTGAAGAAAACCGGAAAAATCGTTGAAAACTGGCGAATTTCAAAATTGAATTCGAACGCAAACCGCTCAATGCACTCACTGCGCTCAAGCGTGGCGAGACCCGCACCACGCCCCAAAGCCCAACCGTCATCATTTGAAAAACAGATATTATTGAGATTCTCTTACACGTATTTCACATCTCCCTTCCATTTTTGTATACAATATTCCTCCTCCGAACTCCCGCCTTGTCAATTGAAATGCTAAAGGAATAGCGTCGAGGGCAATGTCGGCGGATCCGAGGACGATGATTGAACGGAAACAACTTGGCAGAGGGTTGTCGATCCGGAGATTCGGAGGCGGCGGCACGTACACTGTTTCATCGTTTTTCCATATACTCAGCAGTTTCTCTTTTGTTCCGCACGCAGCTACCAGTCGGTCCTGCACGGTTCTCATAATTTCTGGATAATTTTCCAAAAACCTTTGTTGATTCAGGAACAATTCCATTTTTCCCGCATCAGCCTTCTTCTGAATCCTCTCTCGATCCCTTTTCAAATTTTCCATGAACCGTGTTCCGGATGCAATGTCGTTTTCCAGATATTTTACATAACCTTGCCAACGAAAAGGGTTGGACCAGGTGACGAATGTCAACCGATTCGGTTCTAACAACACTGTTCCGATCATTCCATCATGGTTGTTTGTTATGTCCCAACCTTCAGCCAAATCGATTGCTGTTGGATATAAATGGCCATATTTTCCACCTGGATGATCACTGGAATAAAACTCATTTTGCTTGAAATTGAAAAAAAATCTTTAAAAAAAAAAAAAAATCGCACTCACAATTTCCATCGATCCCTGATTCTCGGAGTGCCAAAATGCGGATTCAACCCTTCCATCACCTTCTCTATCCTTATATTTTGATCTTCTCGGATATCGAACGAGGCTTTGACTACCCGAAAACCTCTGTTTTCCATCCATGCGTGTAAGAATACGTTGAAATCCCCGGAAGTGAAGTCGTTGTGACCAGCATGAAACTTGCCGAATTTGAGTTGTTTCAGGGAGTCAATCGAAAAGAATCTGGCATCGTCAATGCGTATGAAGGAGCATTCAAGTAAAATCTGGAGGAATAAAGATCATGTTATCACTATCCCCTTCAACAATTATATCACCTCATTGCACTTTATCAAACTCTTCATCTTTACTCTGATATCCAACGTGTTCAGGGAATTGTATGTTCTGACAACTTCAACATTTCGCAAAAACGTTACCAGATCCCCGCAATCTACCTCTTGATCTCCGCAAAGTCCTATGAAATCCGCAGTGCCATGTGGCAACTGTAACAAGAAACGGAGTGAAAACTCTGGGGAAGAGCTCCTCGAGTCGAGTGATACAGCAATACGGCCATAGGATGCGGGTGGGAATAGAAAATTGAGAAGTTGGAAAGCTTTAAAGCAAGACTCTTCGAGTTGCTGGCTGGTTTTGTGATAAAAAGTGGCAAAGTTGTTTTCTTGATGAACTTTGACATCTTCAGCAATTTTTAACTCTGTATCTTCCTTTAAACAGATTCCCAATTTTTCGTTTTTTGCATTCCTAAACGTCAACTGAATGTATACTCCATCCGGTGTTATATCGATATCGCAAACAGATGCTAAGTTCGTCCCACCATTTTCAACGATTCTCTTACATTTTTCAGAGATCAGAGAAGTTAGAACCCTGGAAATATGAATACGTGAAATGACTCTTTCGGTTTGGGTGGAGTGATGAGAAGTGATGAATGACTTACAAAGAACTGGCATTCAAGTGACTGTGAACACGAAGAAGCGGAAGAAACGAGAGTTTCCCGAACAAAAGTATCGATTCGTTGTTGCTGCTGACGTTCATTGTTGGATGATGAACAAGAGACGTCGTCATGAAGAGGCAAAGCAACCGTGCAGGGTCAATCCGATAGTCAATCGGTGCTGATCTGGGTGAGATGCACGCACTGTATATGCTCTCTCGCCTCTCCCCAATCTCTCTTTTCACTGAGAACGCGGAAACATTGTGTTGAGATGTGAGGCGGGAGAGAAACTAGAGATGCACAGTTTCCAATGGGCCAACGGCACCCACTGAACGGACATTGGTACCACCAGACCCCCTTCCCGGCCCAAATCACCCCAGCCTATTGCCCATCTCTTTTCTATCATTCCTTTTCGAGTTCTTGAAATGCAAATAAATAAATAAATATCTCATTTGTTGTTACATTTAATTATCATTATCACTTACACAAAACGCGAGAAGAATTTTGACTTGCATTTGCGTTTTGTTCCTTTCTGCTCCAACTTTTTCTCGTTGCAAACTTCCGGTTAGATCATCATGCCGATTGATCGCTCGGTGACTGCTTCGATTCCCACTTCGTCACATTGTATGGAGCATCTGTCGACTGTTCAATGTTTATTTCTTCTGCCAGTAGTGCGAATGAATTTTATGATTTTACCGAAACTGGTTAAAAATTTCCGACTTTTCGGTATTTCCGGTTCCGGTTCCGACAAAGCCTGACCCCGATATTTTGCAATTGCAACGTTTCCCTACTCAAATATTCTCACTGAAAGCAGCCGGCTGATGTTATTGGTGAGGAAGAATGTTTACGGCAGGCCGTCCACGAACTGCTTTAAAATTCTGGCCGCCCTTCATTCGTTATGCTTGTCTTGACCCATCTGCGTCTCCTCTCTTCTCAATGCCGCCAGCCCGTTCTTCGCAAACCACACTCATTCTGTTCCCTATGCATCTCCAGTGGAGGCGCGCTATTGATTTTTCTGATGTTTAATAGATCTTGCTAGGTATTTATTTTTATTCTGATTTTTGATGAAGATGTGAAGGCAATAATGGTTCCGTTGTTTTTGATGAACTTGTCGTGGAAATGGATTGTCAACCAAATGTTACATCATCGTTTACCGTAATTGTTGCAGAAAAGGTTTTTTTTCAATTTTGATTATTTTTTAAGAAATCTTTAAAGACGTACACACTAAGAAAAATTTTTCAAATGGAATGTCAATTTTTTGTAAGGATGCAAATACGGATAATGTAAATGAATTGGTGCCAATGTTTTATGATGCTGTCGAGGTTTGTTTATTCATAAATGTGTAAAATTTTAGTTTCAATTTTAGGCTGAGCAAACATCTTTGGCAAAGAAACGTACAGCCTGGCGGCCTCAAATTCTCACAGTATGCACATCAAAAAACATTGTTTACATGAACGGTTGTCTGTATTTGGTATCTTGTGGTAATGTCTACAGATACACCATTGGTTTGATTTTTATTTATAATAATAGTATGGTAATATTTTAGCCGTCAACCGGTGGATGAGACTTTTTGCGGTAGTTTTGGATGAGTGTTCAATCTGTTTCATGGAGTTGTGGGATTTACCGGACAAATGGACCTATCAAGATGCAACGCCACAATTAATAAACTCCACGTAAGTTTTTGGTTGTAAATAATTTTTTAATTAGGTTTTTATATTTCAGACCGTACCACTTTTTCTTTTACTGGTCCGCTGCAAAAAAATGGACAAGCATGGAAGAATATTTCTATGAAAAATATGGAATACAGTTAACATGTGACGATGTACTTGTGGGTCTGGGCATCCTTTCTGTTTACTGGTCGACGGATCCGAGGACAGAATGCAAGTGAGACTTATGGCCACCCAGGTACGGATTGTCGTGAACAACTATCCCGTCGTTCTTCACTGGGATACCGCAATAAAAAAAAGCGGTGACAAAGGTGTCGACTACCTCATCGCACTGCTTAAGTCCTTAGACCAATCTCTCATCGATCTATCCCGAAAAACGGAAACGTTACCATTTGCTCGTTCATTTGCTAACGGACTGGTTGGCGTTACCACTGATGGAGCTGCAAACATGCAAAAAACCTTCATTCCTTTGGTTCAAAAATTTCGGAAAGAGTTTCGCAGCAACGACGACCATCTACTGTTCCAGCAAACATGGTGTCGGAGCCATTTCGCTGAAATAATAAGGAAAACAATCGGAAAACGAGATGAATTCTATAAACTGATCGAAGTCATAGTCCGAATCACTCATCGGCTATTTAGAACAGCGTCGTACGCCAAATCAAAGAGAATCATGGAGCAAGGCATGTAATTTTATTGCCGTGTTGTTTCAACTTTGGAAAGATGATGTGACTTGCCAACAAAAGAATGTCTACAATTTGTGAGTTTTTTTCTTGTTATGACTGTAATCATTTGTATTACCAAAATTGAAAGGAATGCACCTTTCCACCGTGAAAACGTTCTTTGAAAGTAAGGAAAATCACCAAGTTTACCAGGGTCTCGTCACGATTTTTATAATTTTTCACGTTTGTTGATTCGCTAGAATAGGGAATAGCAAAAAAACGTTTTTAATGTTTTCCTGACGGTACTTTTCCTTGCACAAAAGGAAGGTCCACTCACATTTTTATTTCAGAGTGAAAAAATCAACACTAAGGAGAGGAGACCTCGCAGCTACAACCTTTCTTCACGGAACTCACATGACACGCATCACCACATGTCTACGAAGAAAGGGATACGGAGATTCATTCTATGCAAGATGCAGCGGCAGAGTGAGGATTCTGGGACCTACGTCCTCACTCTTGTACCGCCTATTTATCACATAATAAAGAATTTATTTAATTACTCTACAAAATAACAGTTAGACCTAAAGCTAAAAAAGGAAAATAACAAGCGTTTACGTTTACAATATATCTATGCACATATCTAGTGAACCTCCTCATCTGCAGAGGCAAAATTTATGGTGCATCCATAACATACAATTCTTTTTTCCTCAGGGTTCGGTGCTGGCGTGTCCGTCTTTGAGATATCCCAGATCTGATTAGATATTCGTGATCCTCGTGATTTCAGCTTTCTATACGTACTTTTAACCTAATGATGGAACGCCTCTACCGTTTTTCGATGACATGAAGCCTCAAATGCTTCTCCCATCAAAAACACTTCAAGGTGCATCTATTTAGACCCCCAGCTACCACTTTTTAGCCAATTCTATCCTGGAGTCCTAAAACACTTCCCTTGTCAGGGGTTGGTGCTGGAGTGTTCGTCGACCTGTAAAAACCGAGTTCAAATGGCACCCATTAGGAAGATCAATCGGCTCAAGAACGTTGACATCGCAATATCTCATACATTCATCTCTTTGTCAATAAACTCTTCTCATTCTCTCCGCGTTTCCTCGACCCTCAGCCGTTTCCGAAAGGGACTAGTTTGTCTGTTGACCGTACACAGTAATTGTAAGGGAGGGAGAGAGTGAGAGAGAGTGAGAGAGAAAAACAGTCCCGGAACCAGTCTGTCCTTGAGGATCTATACAACAGGTCGGTCTCGCAACGACTTCTTTGTCCTTCTCGAGTCGTCTACGTCTCCTCTCTCCCAAGGTAGTCCCTCCTTTGCCATCCAACTTCATTCTTCCCCTTATGCATCTCCAGTGGAGGTTTGTTATTGATTCTTCTAATGTTTAACATATTTTTCTGAGTTTTTTTTTGGATCGGCGTCTAGTAAGTAATTTTTGTTGGCGTTGTGTCATCGTCGTGTTTCTTTCAGAATCGCAAAACGGCCCTCCAACGGCGGAGGTATTGTGCATGGTGGAAATTAATGAGGATTTCAAGGAGTTTCTCGAAAGGTATTTCCGACGTTGGCGCTGAGCGGGTTATTTTTACAGTTCTACTGTACTGTATTCATGGCTGCCATGATGAACTTCCCGGACTTCCTCAACGTCTATGTCCGCCGCTGGTGGACTATGCCACTGGCCGATGTCAACCTCCGTCTACGTGAGATTGGTTCCCTTCGGGCCTCTTTTGAGCACCGTCGAGGGAACTGGAACGGTGTCGTTCAGCTAGTTGATGCTTTGTAAGTTTTTGCTTTTGAGTTTTTTCTCATAGTATCTATCGTTTCAGCCCGGACTACCGATTTTGGCATCATCGCCTTCAAGATTGAACGGAATGCGATGCATACAAAGCGGAAGACCTCATGAAGATCGTGAAAGCACAACACCTGTGCCCACTCTGCTTCACGCCTCAGCGTCATCACCTGACGAAATGCCGCAACTACCACAAGACAGACATGATCTGCCAAAAGAACAAGTGCCCCTCATCCAAAACCTTCCCACTGCACATGAAATCTATGTGCCAGGAAGACAAAGCTGAAGACGACATCCTTCGCCAAGAAGAAGCGATCCACTAAATTACTTTCATCGCACGTACAACTTTAAACCAATAAACACATGTTGAGAAAAATAAGAATTTATTTTTTGGAAAGGGATAGAATACAGAAATAATTTAGTATTTAGCCAAACCAGGTCAAACGAAAGCGTCCAGCGCAAGAGAAAACGGCTGACGACCGACCAGACAAGACAAACCCCACATGCCCTTTTCTTCTCGCGGAGGAAAAAGGAAAACAGAGAAAACCTTCAGACCAACCACGAATTCATGAACGGAAACGTATATGAATGATGTATACAAATCCCAATAAAATTACTGATAACAACAAGACTAAACAAAAAACAGTAAATGATAACGCAAAATCTGAAAAACAATTAGTAATCATAGGATCACGAACCAAGTCCACAGCAATAGCCGGCAACGAACTAGTATCCGACATAACAGTAGAGAAAGTACTAGTCTCCGGAGGGATAGTACTAGGGACACTAGAGACATCACAAGTTGCCTTAAGCTCAGCACTCAACCGCTCCCGGATATAACAAGGAATGTCATCAACGGTAAAAATACAGAAATTGATCGAAGAATGACTAAAAACCCAAAAACAATTAAAATAGAGAACTTAAAACTCACCCCTCTAACACTAAACAATGTTGACATCCCAGGCAGTTGCTCATAATCCGCCATTCAGGGATCGACAATTCTCCCGTCACAACCATAAAAAAGCAGAAATATAGAAAACGATGAGAAGACATTGTAAAACGACCGGAGCCAATAGAGCTCCCCAGTTGTGCACCCGCCGTACCCACGACTTCCGTGGGCGCCGGAAGATGACGGACATTCCAGACCGTCATATTCTCCTCTCTTTATTAAATTTTTCTGTCTTCCTTCAATTGTTATTAAAATCCCCCATCCCTCGTCGTTATTCCCCGTTACTTTTTTACCCCGAAGAAAAGAAGAAGAAGACCACTGTATGCAGAGCATCTGGTTATCACTCCCCTCGTGGCCCCGGGAATGTCGTGACATATGCACGATTAACTTGGCATTAGATGAATCACCACGGCAGCTAGCAGAACTTGAATGCAACACCCAAGGTTGCACGTTGTGAAAGGACAGAACACTAAGTACGCTCCGTTATGCAAAAACCATAAGTGGACCAGTTCTTGACGGTTACACAACTAATCCTCTATTGTAATCCGTCCCTATAAAAGGAACGGTGTCCTCGCTCCCAACCACACAATTCTTTCACCCGAGTACCTTTTCCTTGCTGCCTTACCGTTCTTCTCGTCCCCCCCTTTCTCCACAACTTCTACTTCAATAAATAATATTACTACCACTGAACCGTCTAGCGATACTCCGTGGCAGAGTAAACCCCGGAAGCATACACAACCCAGTACTTGCTACCGCACACATATCTACATACGTCACAGAAGTGTCCCTCCTCAAACTCTCTCTTTCATCTCCATCTCCGTTCCTGTGGTCTCCTCCTGGGCACCTGCATTTGACCATTTCATCAGAACTTTTTTTGCAATGTCAACAAACATTTCTGCAACTTGAAATGCAGTTATGTAACTGTTTTTCAAAATTCTTCTCACTCTTGAAAATATTGCGATACTCTGTCACCATCCACATCAGAATCAAGCTATCGGCAGCTGGGTACAAACTGAAGAAACACAGCATGACGCCCGATGGGAAGCTGATTTGAAGGCCCAGATACGGAATGATGTAGAGTAGGAACATTGGAGAATTGTAGATGATTGAAGGAATAGTGATTTGAAGGACTAGGGTTTTGAAAAGTTGGGAGTGCATTCGATGAGTTCTTTCTGATCCTGTAGCAATTGCTTTGATACCGTAATGAGTTTTGATTCCGAGGTACAGTATGATAATGTACTGGAAGAGTAGGACTGTTGTGAGTTGGCAAAGACCGAGAAAGTTTCGCAGTCTCATGGCACCATGTTCATCGTAGGCTACGAAATGGTACTGCGCTATGTAAGTTGCGTCCAATTTATAGTTGACCTCCATTTGTTTCCGCCAATACTTTTTAGAATAGTCGTCTGGTAAAAGTAGGAAAAGGGCAATATTCCAGGTAATGGTGCATATCAGACCGTACAACAGCAAGCTAAAGAGCCTCCAGCCATGGAACCATATGAGAAGGGTTGGTGACAGGAGTAGCACGTAGCGGTAGATGAATTGGATGGCTAAACAGCAGATGATGATCATGTAGCATATGGCCAAAGAGCAAAGGATTGCAAGTTTAATACTCAGTGAAATACCAGTGGCTTCCGAGCCACTGCAGTAGATGAAACCCTGGTTATAGGAGTGCATGAATGGGTTCAGTACCATTTCAAGAAGTGAGAATAGGATTCCGAGTATAGCCATGAGAACGATGAGACCCTTGTACGTGGCTTTGATTGTTTTTATTTTGTTGACAGTCAAATAGATCAAAATGGAGTTGGTGGTGAGAGTTACGACTCCGCCAAATTTGATAAAGTAGTGGGAGATGTTGAGATAGGGAAGGAACGACATTGCGGAAAGAGTGAAGTGAGGAATAACTGATAACTGACAAGGGGTTAATTGTTTTCGTTATCTCACAATGATTATATAGGAAATTTTTTGGATTCTTAGTATTGACAGCTTCGGAAGTATAGTGGCAGCTATAGCTTTCTAATTTCCGTCTTAGTACAGACAAGTACGGGTTCTTTAGGTACGTACCGCAATGAAAAGGGGGCGTGGCCACATGGGATGTTCCGGAAGGCAGAATCTCTTCAGTCTTACAATTAGCCGTTTTGTTTTCTTCATTCTAAAAGGTGCGACCGTTCGCGGTCTCTTCAAAGAACCTATCGCCTTTTTTTTTTCAGATTCTACATTGAAAACAAAGAGGTCAGTGTTGATAAGATCTCCCAATTCCAAGTTCTAAGTTCACAATAACGCATTCTCACTAGAATCTCTCTTATGAACCCTTTGCCCGTATTCAAATCCTTCTACACCATATTCATCGCCAACATCTTCCTCTTCCTCCTTATCAAGCACTACATTGAAAGTGGCGATAAGTATCCGAGGCTCTACAAAGCCGTCAAGCTAACACTATCCGATGCGCTTTTCGGATATAGCATTGACACGGACGCCTACATTATCAACAGTTACTACTACCCGAAATCCAAGTCGCTAGGTGAAAATGGTCTTGCAATGGTGATACTTATCAATAAGAACACTATGAGGGACGTGTCCAAGTACCATATGACACTGGTCGCTTCAAACTCGACGGATGAAGTGGTAGTGGTGCCAAAGTTCATGGACAAGTGGGTGTTTGACTGAACAACTATTGGTTTATAATTATCACTATTCTTCTTCCAGAGAGTCAATTTCCCCGTGCACATATGTTAGCATCGTTGCCAAAGCAAATTTGCTGCCGGGAATGACAAAGTTGGAAATTGCGGATGGAGGGCCTAGAATGGAGGTATGTATGTCAAGTGTAGATACGCCAGCTCCAGTTAATTTTAGATCCCATTCCGTCTCCCTAGAACCACCTCCCCTGCCCCTGTAATCATCTGTGTCTCCCCGCAATTTCTCTCCGAACAATGGCAACTGTTCGTGACGCATGCCCACGTGGCACGACGATTTGGAGGACATGTTCATCTATATATCACCAGTATGGTAGGTACCTATTATCACCTTGTCAAGGAGTACGAGAAACACGGATATGTCACTGTCGACCATTGGATCCGCCCGAAGTTTCCGAGTTCTCCGGATGCTCTGGAACCAAATGCCAACTCGGATTGGAGGAATCAACCGGGTGCCAACACGGACTGTCTGTTGCAGTATAAAGAGGCAGCGAAATTCATCACATTTGTGGATCTTGATGAGGTGCTTTTTCCAAGAGGATTCGAGTCTTATTACGATGAATTTTCCTTCTTGTCATTCTTAAATCCACACATCCACACTTTCATCTATGATCGGAAAGATTACCTGGTTCATAAGCTTTCGAAACTGACGGATCTCAACTTCAACGTGTCATTCAACCACTCCTACTATTCTCCCAAGTTTCTAAACGGAAAACCCATGGCTAGACCATCAAACATCGACTCCATGTCCATTCATATGTCATTCAACACCCCGGATCGACGGAGAAAGTATATCAGGGATAATTACTTTCTTCACTTGCAAAAGTCACAGAGGACGGATAGAAACTCGACGGATCCGCTAGAAGAGGAGTTTGTGGAGATGAAGGAGTTGGTGGGCAGTCATAATAATAAAACTGTCTTGGGGTCGTTGCAAGAAGACTTTGAAAGGTGTGACTTAGAGTTTATTGATACCCCTTATCACCAAAAGATGGCTTACAGAATGATGAGGATCCCTGAAATCCAACTTATCTCCCATAACCTTCAGAAGGACAATTTCTACCTTCCCTTGATGTTCGAGTGTTACTATGGTAAGAACTTACGACCGGGGAAGTGTATGAACGCGGAGGGTTGTGAGGTAGGGCTATATTAGGATACGCAACCAAAAGAAGACATGACAATTTAGATTCCTCAAAGAGAAGATGTCCGCTGTGTGCACACTGACGCGGATTACGTCTCGGGACCCAGGATGCGTCCAATAACGTTTCATTATCATACAAATCCAAAGTTCCTTATCAATGTTGATTGTACAACGTGATAAATGCATGTGTTATAATTATTGCAAGAGTTTCGATATATCCTGACAGTGAAGTCCCAGAATCAGCGAAGTGCCGCCGTCGACGACGAGCTGATGGCCGACGATGTAGCCGGAAGTCTTGCGGTCCGCCAGGAACGCCACGGCTTCCGCCAGATCCGACGGTTGTCCCAGGAACCCGACCGGGACGCATTCTTTCTTGGTGGCAATGTTTGAGTAGAATTTCTTCGACACCTCAGCAGGCATTCCCATTGTAGCGGTGAACCCGGTTTGCACTAGGCCAGGAGTGATGGAGTTGACACGAATGCCTTGCTGGATGAGATCGATTGCCACGTTGCGGGTGTACTGATCCAGAGCGGCTTTGGCGATGGAGTAGTGCGGAAGTTCCGGGGTAGAGTAGGGTCCCGCAGCGATACTGGAGATGTTGACAATGTCTCCCTTGGTGGCGGCCAGATGCGGCACTATCTTCCTGGTCATTGACACAACGCTTCTCAGGTTTAGATTCATATTCGCATCGTAGTTCTCCATAGACTGATCGGTTCCGGTTCTACCGCCAACATCCGGAACTGATGCTCCAGCATTGTTGACCAGGATGTCGACCTTTCCGAACTTTGCCAACGTCGAGTTCAGGATCTCATCTTGCCCAGCTTCCAGGGTCACATCAGCAAGGATATCGTTCACATTTTCCTGAGCTACTCCAGCGCCCAGAATCTGTCTTCGGGTCTCCTCGAGACGATCGGCGTTTCGACCAGTGATCGTCACCTTGGCACCTTCTTTGGCGAACATCACAGCGGTGGCTCTTCCGATTCCATTGGAAGATCCTGCATACAATGAAAGATGAAAAAAACAACAAAAAAAACGTGTTCAACTCACCAGTAATGATAGCAACTTTGCCAGCGAATCTAGACATTCTCAAAGTTTTAGTTCAGAGTTGTTTCTCCCAGTCGTTTATATACTAGCGGTTGTGTTGTTCTAGGATGAGGAGGGAGGAGAGACGCAGACGCAAAATATGTGACGGGAAAGTGTAGCGGGTACAATTTTCGTCGTGAGACTTGTGGGGAAGGATGATTTTACAACTCTGACTACGAACTACAATAAAACAGGGAAAGGGAATGGTTGCGAAATGACGTGGCCCGTCTAGTTTGTCGGAGCATCCACTCGGCACCGACCGACTCTACTGGATTTTGAGTTCATCTCCAGAGGAGCCATACTTATCCCAGTTCCATTTGTCGATGACGGTTTCTCCCTCACTACAACCTCTCTCATGTCCTTTATCATTGCTAATAAAGACATCATACTTATTTGGACTTTCACCAGCTTCACCACTCACCGACAAACCCAAATCGATACTCGTTGATGATAGTCATAGTAGCAATGCTATCTAGCGGTGGATATAAACTGTATAAGGCAAACATTACACCTGGTTGGACCCGGATCTTAAGGTCAAAAAATGGGAGGAGCAGTACTAAACCGAGAGGAACTGTGATTAGGACGGTTGGGAGCATGATCTGGATTGCAAGGGCTCTGAAAAATTGAAGTTCCAATTTCCGGTTGCGTTCGGAGAGTTTCGCGAGTTCAGTTTTCATGGATTCTTGCATTTGAATGGTGCAGAACGTGATGATGGCGTATTGAAGACCCTAAAAACGAAGGTACTGAAGCTTTACTATTATCCAAACACCATCATTGTCGCTCCTACTGACAAAAACAGGATAATTCTCCATCGATCATTGCCGTTTTCATCATAGGCCACTGCGGGGATTCTAGGGGTGTCTTTAATTTCTCTGAGGAATACATCTCTCATTTCCTCTCGCATATATTCACCGGATTAGTCATCGGTTTGCAAGCGCATGAATACTAGACATCCATAGAAGGCGCCGTTTCTCAGAAAGAATAGAATCCAGAATACCTGATTCCTATTCTGGAAGCTTTTCCGAAGGGGGTGCTGGATAAGGGTTAGGTAGCGAAATATGAATTGGATGGCGATGAAGACGAGTTGAGCAACGTAACAAGCCGAGTAGACCACAAGACCCATTCTAAGGAACTCCTGGGAGAATCGAGGCCTATCAAAGTACACCAATCCCCCGTTGAAATTGCGAATGCACGGTTGAACGACGACTTCTATGGTTGCGAACAGGATACACTTGGCGGCGAAGATGACGAGCATTTTCCGATAGGTTCCTGTGATCACTTTGGCGTAGGCGATGGTTAGGGTAATGAATAGTGAATTGATGATGACCGTGGCACAGAATCCGAATTTCGCAATAGTTGCCGAAAGCTCGAAGAAGCGCGGCATGTTGTGAATCAAGATTTGTCGAATGGTGAGCAAAGATGGCTCCGAGTGTCAGACACCGGATATTAGATTGCATATGCACATTGTATTGGAAATATCAACCTGACTATACAAAGAATGCTAACTAGACAATAGGTATGTGGAAACAGATTGGAAAAAGACTGTTGCCAGCGGAATGGATGTTTGAGGTTCTACTCAGCTGGGCATTCAGGAATTTTGCACCTTATCATTATCATTTTGGCGTCTCAGCGGACTCCGGGAGTCAAGATTTTCTTCCAGATCACTGATTGTTAGATTCTATTGTTATTCAGTCCAATTTTCACAATTCCCGTGTTAAATGGAGTGCTCGGTTCCCGATTGGACGCGGAGGTTTCTGGGTAATCTTTGGGTGAATCCTAGGTACAATCCCTATATGGTACCCAATTTGCTTAGAGGACCTCACGGTGCAGATCTCGTTCTTGCTGCTGAGTGAGAGTGAAACCAACAAACTGTCGTTCCAGAGAAGCACTGGTCACTCGTACGCGTTCTTCTGTCAAATGGCAACTCCATTTTCCAACCGCTCTGACTCAGAAGCTGTAATCCAATTTCAGATTAACTTCCGAATGCCACCCGACGAGTTCACCTGTCCAATACCCACCCTATCACGTTGTTTTTGCATGGGTCGCCTTATTCAGAAGACGCCAACGTCTTCTGAACGAACAAGGCTAATAAATAACATCTAACATCTACTTCTTCTTTCTAAAAAACTAATCTCACAATCAGACGGCATTCTATGTATGAAATAAGCCTATGAACATGGGCGGTTCGACACTTTGTTTTTCCTGATCAGTCCACCTGTTTTCACATGTTTTTTTGTTATTTTTTTGTTACCAAAAAACCAACCTGGCCAACTTTTTCAGTGATATAATCAAATCGCGACACCTGGGACACGCAATCTCTAATTGAATAGACTGGCTCAGTACTTGAAGTTCTTGAAGTTGAAGTTCCAATCAGACATCAACTTCCTTATCATTTCCTAACCTCTATGAACCTGAAAC
>LR568373.1:0-14757 GCA_900536345.3 Caenorhabditis sp. 39 LS-2015
GAAGAATTGAGAAAAAAAATACAGTTCTGGTAAAGTTTGACCTAGATGAACTTCGTACTATATCTCTGTACCAGTAAGAGATATCAAAAAATGATCAACAAAAATTGTAGCCCTTAAAATTTGGCACATTTTTGCTGTTGACCATTTTTTGATATCTCTTATTGTTCCTGAGATATATTAGCTGCCAAGTACAGTCAATTTTATTATAGGTGTACTCTAGGTAACATGATTTTTCACATAAGCACATCTCCGTAACGGTAAAAGATATCGAAAAACGGCCATCTTCAAAAATGTGCAAAATATCAAGGGCTACAACTTTCTAGTTAACAGTTTTTGATATATCTTATCGTTACAGAGATCAGCGTCAAAATACAAGTGCACATATGCAGCTAGAGCTGAATTTACGATTAATGAATCAATTAGTCAAAAATCCCAAACAATAACTGAATTCAAAACGAAAAACTGGCAACAGAAGAATTCTGGTTGCAGCAGAAAAGTTTTGTCAATGATAAACTAGAGAAAATGGCTGATAAGCAGACAGGTAGACACGGCGAAAAGTGGAGAGTTTAGACGGGGAAAGAGAGAGAGAAGTGCTAATTGGGTTGGTTCGAAGAGAAGGGTCATGACGGACGGATGCACAGTTCAGTTTTTGGTGCGATGATGATGACAATGTACTTTGTGACTGCAGGGGGTTTTTGGTGCGAGTTCTATTAGGAGAGATGAAAAATATTCGGAAAATGTATATATTAGAGACCTAGGTTTATTGAAAAAACTCTGATCTTAGTTCAGATTAAAGGCTGATGAAACAGGAAAAAAATACGCATGGGCGAAACTTACGTTGTGTCGATAAAGACGAGCTCGTTCTTTAGGTTTAAAGCGCTTCTGAAATGCGAAAGCTTTTCTATTGGAGGTTCTCGATCAGAAACGGAAAATATAACATGCGTTTTTCGAAAATTTCGCAGTTTCAACAGTTGGATGTTTCTAGTGAAACTTCCAGTCCGTAGTTTCTTGAATACATGTTTTTCAAATTTTGGAAAATCTAAGAATTCGATTGTTTTTGTGCCCCAGAAACGGTTAGCTTCAAAAGTACTGAATTTTCTGCAGACATTGATTTCCAAATGCACTGCGGATATTGTCAATCAAAATGTTGTTTTGGCTATTACAATTATATTATAGCAAAACTGTTTTCTAACAAGGTTAATTCTACTTGAAGTGAAACAGAAGTATTCAGTTGAAAATGAAGAATGATGATACTTTGAAAACATTACCCAACTGGAGATGTTATTGTTTCACTTTGGAACTATCTCCAAAAAAGAATTCCTTGAAACATGACTAAATATTAATATCAAAATTAACATTATGAAAAATTTCTGGAATACGACAGTTTTTCTAATGTAGACTCTATGTAGGTCAGAAAGGTGCAATGAAAATCACTTTTTTCAGTTTCAACAGTCGCATGTTTCTTGTGAAACTTTCGTTCCGTCGTTGAGCATGTAATCCCGAATGGAACACATTTTGGTAATCGAAAATTTCCATTGGTTTTGTGCTCTTGAAAAGATAAACTTTGAAAGTACTAAACTTGATTTTCAAAAGTTCTGTAGATATTCTCGGTAAACATTTTGTTGTTCTCGAACAAGTTACATTCTATTTGATGTGAAACGAGAAATGAAGCTGACAATGAAGAGTAATGGTACTATGAATAAAAGCTCAATACGCTTTGTTTGCATTGAAGGAATTGTCCCACTAGTGCTGTTATTATTTCGATTTGAAACAGTAAACATGCTCAAAATGTAGGCATTCTTCTTGACTCCAAAAGTACAACTCCTGAAACTTGCCGAATGATATCAAAATTGGCGTATTACCAGGATGCATAATCGAAAAGTTTCTGGAATGCGAAAGCTTTTCTATGTTGGAGGTTCTCGGTCAAAAACGGGCAACGCAATACATTATTTTTCAGTTTCAACAGTTGTATGTCTCTTGTGAAACGTCCAGTTAGTAGTATACTTACGATGAATTATTCAGAAAATCGAAAATTTTCACTGGTCAAAAGTGCTGATATCATAGATGTCGTTGGTCTTCAAATTGTGCTGTGGCTATTCTCGATCAACATTCTTTTCAACATTATGTGAAACAGAAATGTTATTTAAGCTGACAATGAAGATTTATGATACGTGGAATAAAAGCTAAAACCACTTGGGTAAGGAATTTCCTCGTTAGTGCTGTTATTGTTTCACTTTGAAATAATGAGTAAACTACGAAACGGTTTTTCTTTTTTTATTGACGGTTCTCGGTCAGAAACGGGCAACGCAATACATTATTTTCCAGTTTCAACAGTTGGATGTTACTCGTGAAACTTCAAATCTATCGTTGAATATTTAATGCCCAAAAAATCACAAATAGGTTCAGAAAATAAAAATTTTCGTTGTTTTGTGCTTTAGGAAAGGCCAACTTCGAAAAGTGCTCATATCTTTAAATTGTACAGAGTTATGGTACTATGAATGAAGGCTAAACACTTGTTTTTTCATCAAAGAAACAGCTTCACTAGTGCTTTTTTTTTCAATTAACAATGAGTAAACTACGAAACGGGTATTCTTTTTTCTCCCTCCCAAAGTAGATAAAATTCCGGAAACTGGACTAATAACTATACCAAAATTGACATATGTACATGTTATCGAGTTGGCACCCCGACGTCTCGCAACCTTTCTCTCGATTGATGTTTCGTCCTTGCCCAAAAACAACAGGATAACACAAGTTTATCGAAATTTAGAAGGAAACTGTTGTGAGGGGGGGAACGAGTGAGTGAGGGAGGGAGGGGGATTGAACGGGGGGTGGGTGGTGGTGGTTGAGACGACGTCGACGACAATGATGACAATATGATCCAACTAACGATCAAAAAAGAGGATGAAGGGGTGCATAGTGGGACAAGACCCGGAGAAGCCGGTTATCAGAACGGGGAAAGGGACTAACAATCGAAAAGTTCAAAGTTTATGGGATAAATTGTGTGACATCAGTGTTGCTTTTCCGCTTGCAATGGGGATGCCGGGTAGGCACACGAGGCCAGGTACTCGGTGAGACGTTGTTGAGCCTTCTGGAGACGGTCGAGCTGCTCAAACACTTCCTGAACACGGTCCGATGGGCAGCCTGGCTCTTCTGGCGTGGCGCTGGAAAATGAGGGAAGTTAAGGTTAGACATCGTAGCAAGAACAGTTCTATGGTGTGGATAGTTGAAGATTCTTTGGAACAGGAACCCAAATGAGTCACTGTTTCAGATAGGGCATTCAAGTTATTAATAAAAGCGATCAGGTGATATTTTTCAGGCTTCCTCTTTGCTTCTTGTGTCAAGTGTTTCGCCAAGTTGTTATTCGCCTTCTAAACGGAATACGGTTTATAACGCAACTTTTCTGATTTTTGGGTTACTGTTTCAAAGGCGCATAACAACTTGGCTAAAAACTTGACCGTACGCGTCACGTTTCGGTTTCAAAAATATATTAAAGTGCTCTTTTTTCTTCACTTTTATTAATTCACAGATCACTAAACTATAAACCGGGCATACATACATATATGCCTCACAAAATTTTCTAATTCTTTGAAAATATATCACTGTTTCAGTAACGATAAAAAGTATGAAGGCCTCATGAAGTAATGATCCTTCAATCTTACTTAGACTTGCAGTTTTTCACTTTATCTCACTAACAGAAAGAGATATCGAAAAATGATCAACTACAGAATTGTAGCCTTTAAAATTTTGGAAACGTTTGTAGTTGACAGCTTTTTGATATCTCCTACTGCTATTGAGATACATGGCTAATTACACAATGTCCGGTGAACATTTGCCAGTTTTCCTCGGTTTCACGATTTTCTGATAAAAATACCTCTTCTTATTTACTGTTTCAAAATTTCAATAAAAACACTATTCATAAAAGTGCTGTTATTACCCAAGTTTCATCGAAATAAACTAAATATCTGATGTTTCACATTATTTTCTGTTTCAACCCTCCCATAAAACTTTCCAATTCTAGGCATAAACACTAAAAAACTCCTCATCTGAAGGTCTGTTCATTTTCCGATACGTGGCGAAATACAAGTGACAACCTCTACTCCAAGTGCACCTACATACTTTCTCTCTTCTGACTTTTCTGCTCCCAATCCACCTCTCACCCCTCCCAGACACCTCTTTCCCTCCCAAATGACGTCCTCTTCCGTGCATTCTGCACATTTATTCCTCTCCCCCAAGTGTTACTGGTGGCCTCAAGACACGTTTATTAATGAGATCGAGCATGAATTATTCTACTTTTGGATTTTCTAAAAAGTGGATGAATTCAATTGAGAATCTGAATCTGAATTCTGTTTCTTTCGTACATGATCAAAGTGCGAATCGAATAGAAAAAGGACAAATCTCACATTGGAAATGAAACATAGAAGGAAGTTTCTATGAATGTTTCATGAGAATGAGAGGGGGAGGGGATGTTGGAATTTTTCGAAATTCTCAGAAATCAGAAAACAAAAGGCTTATGACAAGAAAAAACAACTGATCAAATTTCGAATTTTCCGTTTCAAAACTCTCTGAAACTGTTTTTGTTTTTCTCATGTTAATTCCTCTAGTTTGCTTCCTTCAGCCTTCACATCAGATCAAAGAATGAGAATTCCGAGTGAAAACCAATGACCAACAGGTGAAAAATGCATGAGTTTCGAGTCGATGGTGATTTGAGAAGCCGGGGGGAAGGGGAGGGGGATTAGTGACTTGGAAACCAAAGAATTCGGATTTCAATGACCGGAAAAACAACTTTTCGGTTTCAAAGTAATGAAATATTGATGCACTTGGTCTTCGAGTCGTTTATTGTTTTGGAGGCCGTACAATGATTGTTAGTGTAAATGTTTTTTGAAAGAATCATCCATCCGCTTCATCATGGTACCCAAATAGGAAAAAAACAAAAAAAAACCAAATCTAGGGTAAGCCGCTATTAATTTAATCAAAGTAAATTTCCGATTCCCCGCCGAAATCCGGAAGTTTATATCTTCTCTTGAATTAGCCGATGACTGGGGACTAGGGACTAGAGGCGAGAAGAGAGAAACTAAGAACTGAAGGTCAACTCTAGTTTCTTCCTCCTTATCACTGATTTCTGATAACTTCTTCGACTCACAAATGCTTGGCAGCAGCCGGTGCGCGTTTCTTGGTCCATTGATCGGTGAAGGTCATCTGGCCGGCGGAGAGTCCAAGAAGAACGAGAAGGCAGGCGACGGTGAGGAGTTGCATGCTGGCTGGAAAAGTGGAAATGTTTGGGAGAGAAGGACTGGATGATGGGAAGAAAGGCAAAACCAAACACTAACGATTTGAAAAGAGGTGAGAAGAGTAAATGAGGTCGTTGAAACGGGAAAGATAATGGTATAGAACAGTTACAGGGACAATCTTGAGTTGGAAGATGGGAGAAAAGTTGAAGGGGGATCGGATGATGAGAGAGAAAGCGTAAGCGAATAACGTTAGAGAAGAGTAAATGAAATCGGTGAAACGGGAAAGTACTCAGTAAATGTTTAAAGTTCGACCCACTGTCAGTAAAATGAGTCAAAACTCTTACAATTAATATCGACATTTTGAAACAGTGAAACTAAATGTTGCCCGTTTCAAAATCTTCATAAGTCAAAATTTTTTCTAATTGTGAATTAATAAACAAGCACATTCATAACCTTGAAAAATACACTGCAGCTAACTAACCTAGACATCTGTGGTGAGAATCCTATATTTGGCAACGCGACGTTTCGCAAATGTAACGTTTCGCAATTTAAAACTTTGGTTTTCAAAAATTTCGGTCATTTTTCGAATCTCATTGTCAATATCAGCCGGAAAATCATTGTTTCAATCACACTCTGAGTTGCGAAACGTCGGAGTGCCTCCAATTCGACCACTAACTATCAACCCTACTATTTACTGTTTCAAACGATTCTCTTCAATCGGAATTCATGAATTTCACAATTTATATTCTCTATTAGAAATGATGTAAACCATTACTTCCACTGTTTCACCACGCTAACAATTGAAAATCTATAGGTGGTCATGGGCAATACACAAATAATTGACACACTAAATCAAATCCATTATCCTCCCTTCCTCCCCCTCCAATTCCCATTATCCTCTGGCTTCTGATTAGTCAGAAAGAGCTTTTCTTGTGACGAAACCAGGTGACTACGTCTACATATCAACAAATACAAAACATGTCTTCCGGGGATTCGGGAAAGAGAGAGAGAGCAGCCACAATTTTTAATAAGCGACCAGCTGTCTCTTAAGCTGATAATGATAATGATAGGCCAGGATAGATTATTCAAACAAAAAGTTCATTGGATTGAGTGCTGCGAGACCCGAGGTCTATTCGAAGTCCAGTTCCTGGTGAACTGAGTGATCACACAACCTGTCTCACTAGAGATTACTAGCGGATTACTATGAGTAGAATCGTGAGAAACTGAAATGTCGAGAAACGAAAGCCAGGCCGAGCCGAGCCATGCTCAATAAAAAGACTAACTGGATTTGATTTGAGTTTCCTTGCCGTCCATTTTTTCTTCTAGAATAATAATCCGATTCTCGTAGATGAATCAAGAGGCTTTTTGGGGGGATTAGGGATGACTTTTGGATGAGGAGAAGATTAGAAGAGGGAAGACATTCAGGAGGTACGGTGGGAGAAGGTCGAAAGTTCAGTAGTTCGTAGTACTCACTGGTCTCATGGTGAGCTTCAACTCGCTTCAGAATCTTCGAGACCTTCTCACGCCTACTCTAAATACTATACTTCCTTTGCTCCCTTACCACTTCCCTTTTACTAATGAGAGTGAGGAAGGAAGCAAGGGAAAACGAAAATTGGAGAAGAAAAGAGCGGGCTTAGGATCGGGCTTGATGATCAATAGCTTGATTACCAGAACCCAGAGTTTAATCTTTTGATTACTTATCAGATGAATAGAGGGTATTGTCAGGGGGGGGAGGAAAACGGGGAAAACAAGCGGATCATCCGACTATAGTGATACTGTTTCAGAATCTTGTTAACAATCGAAACCATGCGTTCCGAATGATCAGAAGAACTTTGGGTCTTTAGTGAAAACCTGGTTGCTGTTTCACAATTTGTATTGATAACCTTTTCAGAAAGACAAAAGTTGCTCGTTCCATACTTATTCCGGATGTTTTCTGTGCGCATTTGACCCGGTCATGTAAAAATCAAACGGTATTCACGCGGAAACCGATCATTTCCAGAAAAAAAACATGCCAGCCTGATGCGGCGCAGCCGCACGTTCAGGCTGGGTAGTGAATATTTACCATTTTTCCTCAGTTTCACGATTCTCTGATGACAATCACGCACATTGAGACATCTATTTAGTTGGCTTTGTTATCTTTGTGGTTCAAAATTTATGTAAAACACGACCCGTCAAAGTGCTGTTATTATCCAAGTATCTTCACAATCTAAATATCTGATGTTTCGAATTCACTACATTTTTCCTGCTTCAAATCTATCATAAAACTTTCCAGATTTCAGCAGAAACACTAAAAAACTCACATTCGGTAGGTCTCAAATGTTCTCTTTCCTTCATGACTAACCGATAAGTGCAGTGAACGAATTCAATTTCTGCTGCCTGCCTGCCGGCTTACAAAGGAAAAAATGAAAAAAAAAGAGAAAAAGTGCATGAATCGAGAAGAAAAAGGAAGGAAATTCCCACCGAGCTCATAACTCATTCCGTATTCTCAGAATCTAGAATTTAGAATCTAGACTCTAGAATTCAGACGCCGCACGAAAAAAAAGAAAAAAAATCAAAAATTCTGATAGAAAGTCATTAGGGCAAAGTACAAGTGGCATTTGGAAGGCGCGGCTTCCACTTCCACTTCAACGGAAACGGAAAGGGATTCTGAAGACGGGAGAAACACCTGTCTTCTTCTCCTGGCAATGAATATCAGAAGACGTTAGGAATAGAACTTGCAAAGCGACAAAATGAGTAGTGTTACTGTTTCAAAACTTGGATAAAGATAGAGGGGTGAAACTGAAATTATTTGGTTGAATTTGTGCTCTTGAAATCAGAAGAAACCCTTTGACTCATGGTGAGATTCGATTCCAGAAGTCGGAAGCACGAAAGGAAAAAGGAAGGAAGTCCATTCGGATCATGACTCTACTCCAATTGATGAAGTGGTCCATGTCCACACGAGACCCCGTGAGTCAGAAGAAGAGATTGGCAGGTGGAAAGGGATGTCTCCGGCTCGGAAACTCAGTGACTGCCATGGGCATATGACTGGTCGGGAGTTGGGCCGAGAAGAAGAAAGTGGGCGGGGCTTGTTGGAGCAAGTGAGGAAGGGGCGGAGCCGGGGAGGGCAGGTGTGTGTCTGCGTCTCGCAAAGGGAATCGCAATGAATCAGTGACTAATTGGAAGAAGAAGATTCTGGGAAACGAAAGGGAGGGGTGATAAACAGATGCTGATAGGGGAGGAAGAAAGGAGAAGAAGGATAACGATGTTTCTGTTGACAACATGTTATAGATCTCTTCTTTCTAGAGTATAGGACCTTCGAATCCCAGAATTTCGAGTCTGAAACAGCCACCAATGGCTTCTGAATGAATTTCATATAGACTTCTTCCTTAAAAACGGCCCGAAATGACGTGAAGACGGATAATCGAATCGGAAGATTCCCCCCATCTGAAGTGTGTGTTTTGCACACAACTTCGAGCTGATATACGGAAGCCGGTGGGTTGGATGGAACTGGAAATTAGTCGGCCGGCGACGACGACGATGGCCAGACGGGATGGGAATGTGAGTATGACTAACTAACAGATGGACAAGTACGAGAGCACCCGGGGCTGATTAGGGGGGCATTGATAGGGAATGGGTGGGAACTTTTGAACGAAATGATTGTTGTATTTATGAAGTGGCGATAATTTCTGGGATTACATATTGATACATGATTAATAATTATCAGTTGAATGATTTCTGTTTCAGGGGAACTTGAAACGGGGGAAATGTATGTTGAGGTAGTTGCAAAATTTGAATTCTTCAGTCATTTTCAGTTTCAAGTCGATCTAAAACAAAAATAAAGATGTCATGGAATAATAGTCCCATTCATGTCAATCCTTCGAAAAAAACGTTACAATTCCTATTCCAAAATAAATTGGACTCATACGAAAGCTGAAGAGTACAGCAATTTCAATTGAATGAAATAGAGCTCCCAGACCTCATCAAACAAACAGTTTTGAAACCGTTGCAACTGGAGCCAGATGGTGGACAGTTTTAGGTCAAAGTCATCAACGTGCTAAACATTGTCTACTTTTTTCATCTTTTGGATTTTACAATTAGTTGAAACGGTCTTGAAAGGTTCCGGAGCCCCGAAAACAATCAGCTGTTCGACGGAATATTTCAAACCGCTGATACTTGCTGAATTTGATTTTTCTTGAAAATAATCAAAGTTTTCCGTTTCGTTATCACCTTGGGGTTTTAATGAAATGTTTCGAAGGTGTTCAGATAATGATCGGAGGATTAACTTTTTCCTATTTAGCTTGCATTCTGTCTACAATAAACTCACTAACACGGGAAGTGTTTTCGATCAAGGATCCAGGATCGAAACTTCAAAAATCATATAAAATCAACAAACCAGTTGTGCCGGTTGGGACCTAGCGGGATCGATTTCTAGACATCCAATTAGTATCATATCAAAAATAAGCGAGTAAAAACACTTCCCTTGTAAAAAACAAGAAATCTCGGTTTCGAGGCGTAGTGAATAAGAAAAATTTATCCATTCATCAATTGGATATCCCAAGGAATTTTCATGGTCAGATTCGCCACTTTACAAGATACGAGATAACGACAATATACTGTTTCAAAAAACCCATATCAGTTCTTTGAAACAGCTAGATGCATTAAATTTCTGAGGCCGTATTCATGAAACCATTTACCAGTTAAATGAGAGGTGGTTAACGAATTTTTCAGTGTTAAGATGCGTTTCCAGTCCTCATTTACCAGGTAAATACTTTCATGATTACGGCCTATGATGGCCTCTGAACTTCATCCTCTAAACTCCTAATTGTAAGAGCGTACCCATTATTCTCAACCCTACAAAAATTGTAAATCGAATTGGTAAAACCATCTTTCAGTCGATTATTTATTTTGCCAATTCTCGTGACGACTCTAAATCGACCACAAATGAGGAAAATGTTAAGACACAAGTGCATCCAGTCGATTTTCTTCGCATTCCTACGATTTTTAAACAATTTATTTTTGTTGCTAATTGTAAGATACAGTCAAAAGAACATGATCCTAACAATTAGAGCTCATTGTTACAGTATGCCTAAAAGTTCAAAACTTACTGTTTTTAAAGGGCTACATCACCGAATTTTGAAAACCTTGGATTCATTCTCATTATGGTCGTTTCAACTCTATTACTGTTCTCTGACGATGCGCCCCCAATGGCAGAGTTTCTGCTGGCCGGAAACTCTTCCATCTCCCGTTGGTCTCGCCACGAACAGTCAGCCCAAAAAAAAGCACGAGCTTGCAACTCGAACCCTTTTTGTGAGGGCAGCTCGCACGTGTATGCGCGCGGGCACCGGCCGATCTTATGCGGCGCTGTGTACCGACAAAAACCGGGATGGCGATGGCGCCTATGTTTAGAGTTGGTCGGCGGCGGCCGATCTGGTGGGAGCGAGCGGTCGCCGCCGCGCAGTGCATTGTATAGGCGCCATCGCGATCCCGGTTTTTGTCGGTACACAGCGCTGCATAAGATCGGCCCACGTCCTCACGTGTGGACGTGCGAGCTGCCCTCGCAAAAAGCGTTCGAGTTGCAAGCTCGTGCTTTTTTTTTGGGCAGGCTGTTCGTGGCGAGACCAACGGGAGATGGAAGAGTTTCCGGCCAGCAGAAACTCTGCCATTGGGGGCGCAACGTCAGAGAACAGTAATACCTCTTGGCAAATCTCACTTCTACTGTGTCTCCGTTTCCTTATCTACACGAAACATGAACCACAGGAATTATCACTCGTACTCCTATTTTCTATCTCAAACTCATTCCCCTTGGAAGTCCTACACTTGTTCTCTCCAAAGTGTCCAAGAAAAGCAAGAAATAACCAGAAAAAGCAGGTCATATAACTATTTCACTTCTAGACAGCATCTACTGTTTCTCAATTCCCTTATCTCCACGACACGTTTCATCCCTTTATTATTTTCTCATACATTTCAGCCCCATGAACTGCCCATCGCACTATTTGTCGTAATGTCCATCTCCCACTCACTCCCCAGTCAAAGAAGAAAAGGAACATAAAAAGAACCAAATAGAAAAATGCGCAAAATTTAACAAAAAAGAGCTTCATTTCTCAGCTGACGGTTTTTGATATCTCTTCTCGCTATTAAGAACCGTTAGAAATACATATCTGCTGCATAGGGCTAACCGTTAGGGAATTCCTACACTTACTGTTTCAAAAGCGTCGTATTACCACTTCAAAGACCTTGGGCTACGTTGGGCCATCCAAATTGTAATTTTTCTAAATTTCCTCAGCTCCAATACAGTTTCTATTCTTCCAATATACTTCTACAAACCCCTTTCTTCCTGATGAACCCCATGAGCTCCTCGTGACACTATCTGTCCTATTGTCCCCTCTCCCACTCACTTCCCCAGGAACTCCTACGCTCCTACGCTCCAAACCCGAAAAAAAGCAAAGCGAAAATTCCGACAAAAAAAACGGACGGGCCGAGACGAGAAATCTTTGAACTCGCTGCTCGACGGAGATAAAAAGCCGAAAGCGATCTCAAAAACCGCTCCAATTTGTGGCCTTTTGTCCTCGCTGCGCGCCACTTTTCATTTCTTGCTCCTTCCCCCTCGGAAAGGAATTTTTGATGCTCCGGAGAGCAGAGAATGCTTCAAGGACATGGGGAAACTTGACCGAAATGCTCCAGAAGTTCCACGTCATCTGACAAGGCCGAGATTCAATTTGCCTTCAATTTCCAATCATCTTCTCTTTTTGTTCAGGTGAATGAGTGTTTACATGGCTCGAGTTTGAATGGAAAACGAATTGAAATTGAAGGCGAGATGAATTGGATCAAATCGGAAGAAATTGGAGGAATTCAAGGCAGAAAATGAGAAGGGGGAGGGAATGTCTTCCTCTTCTTCTTCTCCTCCGAGAAAGATTCGGAAACCAAAAGGGAGTGTCTCCGTGGGCAAGACGAACGAGCCAATGTTTTTCCCGTTTTTTTGCGGTGGCTGTTTTCGTGATGATTCTGGAAAAGAGATTCGGTTGATATGAGGAGTCAAAAGGTCTATATTGGAAAGGGAAGAAATGGAGATTTGGAAGGGTGGGAAGGCGGAAAAATAACGGGAAAAAGAGAAGGAAAGTGGGTGGGAAATGGAAATTGAATGCAGTTTCAGGTTTGCTAGAAGTAGAACTTTGGTAGTTCAGGAGAACCCCTACAACCGAATTTTTGCTGTTACAGTTTCAAAACATTTTCAAAGAAAAACTTCTAAATCTAGATACTAATATATCACCTCCTAAAAATTGTCGCAATTTTTCTAAAATGTCTTTCAATTTGGGCGCACACAACAACGTGAAACGTGTAATAGTAACGCAAATATGTTGAGCATGAAACTGAAGAAAATGTTGGTCCGATTTGGACTTCATTTTGCTAATAAATATTGAAATTTCTATCAAATCTGTTTCGCTTGTGAATCGCCGCTGGCCTCGCAGCTATCGCCTGCGTTGCGGTCGCGTCGCGGCACTCTCGCTTTTCAGCCAGAGAACAATACAACGATTCGATTGAACTCACATCAAGACTCGAAAAGAAGAAAATCAAGGAGACCAAAAGGAAATTGTGATTCTCCATGGAGGGAAATGAGAAATGTTCCGTTTCAAGAGCAGAATGAGTGTTTGCTGTGTTCCAGTTTCCACTAGTATTTCGTTTAGTTGTCGAAATCATAAAATCAGATAAATTCGAATTTTTCAGTTTCAATGAAACCATTTTCAAGTTGATTGTTTTTGAAACTAATTCTATTCGTCCATTGATAGTAAAAAATTTATTTTCGAAAAGTTCCATTTCCTTAATTCCCAAGGTCCTAATTATAAAATCCTACCATCTTTCCAGCGCCGAGACATTTTCGAAAATTGCCATAGAAAATGAGGGGGAGGAAGGTTATAAAGTGGCACTTTCTCAAATTGAAGGCGAAAATGAAAGTGAGAAAGGGAATTGAGATGCAAAGAAAAGGTTTCCGTTTCAGAAATGGCTCAAGGTACAGTCAGTTTCAAGTAAACAATGAAATTGGAGTAGATTTCTGTAAAAAACAGGATTGATTTCGAAGTGTTTTGATGTTTCCAGATGTGAACTAATAACAGGTGATAAAAAAGTTTGATGAAACACAGAAATTTTGAATTTGAAAAAATCCACTGCTTCGAAAATCTCATATTAACTTTCGGATGCTCCGAAAATTTGCTCGGTTATTGTATGCTGTGGTATCTTCAGATATGAAATGAGCTTGATAGCAAGTGATAGAAGAAAGTTTGTTCACTATATATCCTCAATTTTCCTAACTCGAGCATTGTTTCGAACTTTCGATCGTCCCGATAACAGCGACTCAGCAGTGTCCAATTCAATAACCGAAAATATGATTTCAATGAAACAGGCAATTTTTTGACGTTGGACTTTTCGAAACGGTACGATTGCAACTAGAGCCTAAAAGTAGTCAAGTTAACCAGATATACCAGGGTTTACTAAAAAAAACTCGAAATGCCCAGTTTTCAAAGATCTTGAAACAGGTTTTCACCGTTTTAAAAATTGATTTTCAACTTTGGGAAAGTCCCAAATTCCGCTATCAGACGGAAGGATCCATCCTCTTCTCCACCATCTAATCGATAATCCCAAAAATGTCATATTTTTGTTCCATGGAAAGCTCTTTGTGTCGCTGGAAATGGGGAGCAAAAGAGGCTTTTGCTCAATGAAATTACAGTTTAGGAGATGGTTTAACCTCAGAATCAGGTTCAAAGAAACGATGCTAACGAGTTATAATGATGCTGTAACCGCATTTCTCTTTTGCAGAGACACAATTGAACTGGTAAATGAAAAACGTGAGCATAGATTGAAAAATAACCTCTTCATGAACAATCAAAATAGAACATTTCTACGAAACAGAAATTTAAAATTTGAAAAAATGCAATGTTTCAAAAGGCTGATATCAACTTTCATATCGAGTTAGGTTTTAATTGAAGTTGGACTCTTTAAAACGGTGTCATTGCAACTAAAGCGCAAGAAGTAGTCAAGGTAGGCAGATTTCATACTAAACAATTGAAATGCCCAGTTTTAAAAGATCTTGAAACAGTTTTTCACAGTTTCAATAAATCTTTATACGATTGGACAGTTCAAAGATCCGTTATTACAAGAAGAGTCAGAAACATAGAATCAGTGCAAAACTCCTTCACCCGAAGACTATATTCCCGCCAAAAAGAAAAATACGTTGCAGTAAACGACCCAGAATACAAAACCGCCTCAGAAAGAAACACACTTTATGGCCTCACCACCCTAGAATCTCGCAGACACCTAGCAGACCGCAAGATGATAGCCAGCATGCTCACCAAGAAAGTAGATATATCCACAAGCAACCTTTTCACAATAGCCTCCGACACAAAAACTCGTCAAAAAACCAAATTCTTCTGGAAAAAATGTAAAACCAAATACCGCCGCAACTTTTTCATCAACCGTACACTCAGTCTCTTATGCAGCAACCGAACGGATATTGGCACCGCCCCTCACCCAAACTAAGATCCCAGAACCCCACGGCCCC
>LR568399.1:0-12102 GCA_900536345.3 Caenorhabditis sp. 39 LS-2015
ATTAATACTTGGCATTGTTTTGTACCTAAGTGCACTAGGTTGGAAGCATCGGGATATCAGAGAGAGAGAGAGAGAGAGAGAGAGAGAGAGAGAGAGAGAAAGGGCCCGGAAGAGGAAATTTAGAAGATCTGAATTCGATGATTCTCGCGATCGCTGACAACGATGGAGCCGTCGATGGTGACGCAGACGTCTTCGACGCCCTTCAACTGCCCGGCACCGCCACCCCAGGTTCCGAAAGAGGAGACAAATTGGCCCTGGGCATCGAAGATTTGAATCCGGTTGTTGCCCGAATCGGCGATAATTACGTTTTCCTGGAAACGAAATGTTATTTGTCCAGCATGCTGTAGTCTTATTTTTTCAGTTTGGCCATTAAAGTACCTGTGAGTCGATGGCAATTCCGCGCGGGAATTTGAACTGCCCACCATGGAAACCTTCTTCGCCGAATGAGAACAGATGAACACCGTGTGGATCGAATACGCTGATTCGATGGTTCGACGAGTCGGACACGTAAATCTGCAAAAAAAGAATATAGGAGCGATTCTTCTGGAATCGGAATGCTACTTGATGAGAAACTCTGCTGACAGCAATGAAGAGAGGACTGTTCAGTTGACCGGGAAGGTGGCCGAAAGAGCCGAATTTGGCGATGAACTGCCCGTTCTTGTCGAAGACTTGAACGCGATGATTATCCTAAAATTGTGGGTTAGTACTTGTGAAGTGGTTCTACTGTAAGTTCTCACCTTATCAGCAACATAGATACTTCCCAGGTCATCAACAGCGATTCCCCATGGGTTATTGAACTTTCCGTTACCCGGACCATGTCCTCCGAACGAGAACAAGTGATCTCCCTCCAACCCGAAAACAGAAATCCGATGATTGTACCTGTCGGAAACGACAACGCGTAGCTTCGAACTGGCGAGACCGGCTGCTGAATCGAGTTGTCCGTTGCCTGACCCGTATCCGCCGAACTGACGGACGAACTTGCCATCTTTGTCGAACACGCAGACTCGATGATTCGATGAGTCACACGTGGCGACGAGTCCGCCAGCGAGGGCACACACTCCGCGAGGCCAGTTCAGCTCGCCTTCTTTGGCACCTTTGCGGCCGAAGACGGCACGCGGACGGCCGCGCGCTCGCCATTCGCCAGCTTCGCGGGAAGCGCTTCTGCCGCGTTGCCGCATCACCGCCAGCTTCTCTTTCTCCTCGTCGGTGGTGGTGGACGAGTCTAAACGAGATTGTCGTTCGGCGAGTAGCTGCTGTACTCGGGCACTGGTGAACTGTGCCTGTAGGTCGGGATTGGTGCGCGAGCGCTGGAAGCGCTGCCTCCGACGCTGCAACCAGGCCGGAACGACGATTCCGCCTTCGTCTTCCTCACCTGTGAAATGCGTGACGGGGATGGCGACTTGATCGGCGGCCGAGATCGGGGCGGAGAGGGGGGCTGATGCGGTGAGTGGTTGGGCGGGATGTTGGGAGAGTTGAGCCAGTGGAGCGGAGATGACCGCCCCAGGAATCAGACTCATCAGGCCGTCGTCGCGATTGACGGATGCAGCTCTACAGACTATCCGAATCCGTCCTCGGTTAGCCGACACCGGAAAATCCTCGCCTTCGGATTCCTCGCTCGACACCGCTCTTGATGCGGCTTGACGTTGCTGATGAGCTCTTCGGATGGTTTCGACTTTCTCGTTGAGCGACTCGTCATTACTCGATTGCTGACGTGGCAATGGTGGCTTGCGAACTGGTATTTGTGCCAAGGGAGCTGGAGAGGCATCTTCATTTCTATCGACAGGTGGCAGAGGAGGCTTGCTTGCTGGAGAGACAGTTCTCGGAGATTCGGTATTGGGCACGATCAGGCTTGTCGGCCGAGACTTGGATGGCTCGACAGATCGCGAGACACGATCTGCAGCCCACGGCGAGGTACGAGAAGAAGTGTCCGAAGAAGCGATTGTCGACGTGGTGAGAAGCGATGGAGCTGCCGAAGTGTTTCGCAATCGATTCCATGCTTCCTCTTCAAGTTGCTGGCGACGACGGTAACGGATGGAACTCTCATCGGGTTCTGGAGGATTGCGATGACTGAAAATGGAGAGGATGACCGTAACCGTAACCAAGTTAGGAAACACAAGAGTTGGATATTATATACATGAAGAAACTGAACCATTCTAATAACTATTTACGAATCTAGTCTACTAATAATGGACAATATAATGAATTATAACCAGAACCAAAGTTGAAACTGACCGGACGCATTTCGAGTATAGTATCACAAGACCTTAACATAGAGATGTTATGATTAGGACTATTCTACAGTTACTACTTTAAATACCAGTGCTAGTGTACATGATTCGTTCACCGAATACCACATACCTGTGTCTAGAAGTCGTCCTTTCAGCCTCCCGCTCTCTCAAACTGGTTCGTTCATCGGCCTTCACTCGGTAGTTGTCGCTTTCCAGTGGAAGACGGAATGGCCGGGGAAGATAAGATTGCTCCAGTGGAAGGTACCGTCCGGAAAACTGGGGAACTAGGACACACAGTTCTCCAGAAGTGGCAATGGCAGCTGGGAGTTTCGCTGCATCGTCACCGGCGGAGAAGCGAAGTTTGCGGTTGAAGAGCTCATCAGCATCGGGCTGAAGTCGGAAAGGTATAGATTTGAGCATCTAAAAAGTCTTACCTGGAAGTTTCTCAAGTACTCGAGTCCCTCCGTGAATGTGTTCTTCATCCGCACCAACTCTGCATCGTCAATTGCACATTCGCCCTAGATCATAACATAAATGGTTTGAGAAAACACAGTAATCCTCACTTTAATGGCAGCATCAAGTCTGGAAACAGCTTCGCTCATGTTCGAGCTTTCAATCTCCAGAACATCTCGGAGATTGCTCATGGTGCGACTTTCTGTCGCTTGGAAAGTGTCGATTTCGATGAGGAAGTTGTCTTCTTTCTTCTTCAGTTCTCGTTGATACCTGTGGAAGTATTCCTTCACTTCTGCCTTCGTCGTCTCACAGTTCATGGTCATCATATCGATGCCCTTCGACAGGTTGTCCGACGCTTCTGTTATCCGATTCGCCAGTCGTTTAACCTGATTCAGAAGTCGTGACATGTCTCTCTTGAGCATGTCCATGTGAGTCTGTCTGCATTCTTTACATGCCTTTCTGTCGCAATGAGCACACGGCTCACAGTCTGCCTTCTCATCGCAGATCTTGCATCGTTCCAAGTTGTACCTGTGAATATACTCCTCGATCTCTGCGGCGGACTCTGGTGTCGCTTGTAAGTGAATCTCGAGGAACCCGGTAAGTGTGTAATTCGGCTGGAAGGCCTTTACTCCGTCGTATGGAATATTGTGTTCGGCTCGGCATTCCGGGCACTTGAGGTTGCGGTGCAAAGTGTCGGCGCAACTTTCGAGGCACGGATAGCAGAATGTGTGCTGGCAGGGAAGAAGTTTCGGCTGTCTGCAATCAGCGGAAGACGTATTTCGCAATCATAAAAGTCTCGTCTACGCGCTTTTCTACTTTGCCGATATCTTTCAAAGAGCACGCTCTCCCCTCTAGCAATCGGTGTAATACACACACTTTGCAGCCAATGGCAAGATAGCTGGGGATCGATGGAGGGTTCGATTGGCAACGAAGAGGCAAAACGGAGCCAAGGGAGTGGTTGTAAAGGCCGTTCGTGATGGACAGCTCGGTGTTTCGAAATACGAACAACTGGGAAGTGATTCATTCGGAAGAAGGCGACGGAGGGAGATTGAAACGAGGCGTTGCCTTGTCACAGCTTTCAGATTCAATCCCTTCCCTGCTCAAGCCTCTCTATGTACCTGGTTTTCGGTGCGTGATCTGATCTCGCAAAGCCCCCGTCCGGCCCTCACTGATTTGTTGATCATCACCAGTTCCTGCTCTGATTTTGTTGTTTTCAATTTGCCTACAGTGCGCAAATAAGTGTTGTTTATGCCCTGCTCTGCTCGGCTTCAAGTTGAGCCGGTCCCAAGCGGTACTCGACGAAGTGTCGGTCATGTGACGACACTGGTCAGTCACACGCTCTCCTCTCGTTTCGTTTTCAATTGCCCTCCATCCCGATTTTTTTGTTTTGCCCCCTTGTGAACGAACTAACTTTCGAACGAACAGCTGGTTGAAATGGAGAGATTGCGGTCGGAGAGGAGGGTGCCAGAGGGCGAGACTTACTTGTAGCGATCGAGACAAATCGGACACGTCAGCAACTGCTCGATCTTCTCGAGAGGGTTCACGAAATCAGCTGGTCGACTTGACGGCGGACGCGACATCAGTTCGCGCATCTGGAAGAAGATGATCATGGGATTCGCTTGATTGATATCTCTTATCAGTTTGAGAATTGCCGAAGGACTTTGGAAAGATGAACTTTCACTTTCAAAGAGTACTTTCAGATCTCAATCATATTTGAGAATCCATTTCAAACCCTCAGTGAATTTAATTCTCAGAAAAATTTCAATTTCATCGGAACCTATACGCCAATAGTCAAAGGTTTCCCACACTTGAAAGCACAAGCCAGGACTTCAAAATCACTCACCTTTTCGCGAGCCTCTGCTTCATTTTGTGGAGAGTTACTCATCGGGAAAACGGAAATGGAAACGGAAATCGGTGAAGTGATAACGAATATTCAGAATGACAGTGTGTGTAGTAGGAAAGGGAAATGAGGGAAGGAACGAGAAGGGAATCGAATATAATAATAAAGTGGGGTGTACTTGGGGAGGAGGTGGATGAGTGTGCGGAGTGCTCCCGGGAGCCGCCGTCGTCGCGAGGGATCGGAGACGGTGGGCGTAGAAAGAAGAGAGAGCTGCTCGGGAGGGCCGCGACGCCCCCAGAGACACATCCCGCAAACACTGCGCCCTCCCGACCCGATATCAATCCGAGAGGCAGTGCGTGGGGTGCGCGGATCGAGTCGGATGGGATCGAGAAGAGGAAGAGGAAGAAGAAGACAACCGAGCAGTCTGTGTTTTTCAACTGTTTGACTATTTACTCATCGGTTTCGAAACCGCGAAGAATGCCGAGGGATAAGCTGAGAAAAACTGGTTTGGATTGGGGCCAGAGGCAAAGAGTTTGAACTATTGACACCTAGGCTACAGTATCCCCAAACAATCACTAGGATTCCACAGCACTTTGAAGCAGTTGTGAAGGGCACTGTCATTGGACGAAGGCGAACAATTTCTCGCCAATTGCTATGGCTCCCCTGAACTTTCCCCATCTCTAGTCTCCTTCTTCCTCTTCTTCTTCTCCATCTTCATCCTTTCCAAAAGACCGCTGGGAACATCAGAAGGCGTGTGAAACTTGTCGGTTACTATGACAATGCTTTCAGTGGGCGGGTGGCTGCCATTTCCCCCAACCAACAGATCATGCAAATAGCAGCGAGGCGGCTAGAGGAAATTATAAGTTTTTGACGGCGCGTGCGCACCCACAACTTCCCCTTGGCGGAGGGAGTCGGATTTATGAAATGGCTACTCATCGTCGTTTCTATTCTCAATTTTTGCTATTTGGTGATTGGAGATGGTAAGTAGGCGAAGATTCTTATGGAATAGAAAGTTTCAGATTGTTATTGTGCCATTTGCGAGCTTGATCAGCTACCTGACAACTGCACAACTATTTATGGACATATACAAATGGGTCTGGAGTCGACAATGCCGCCGTTTGAAATTGTCGAGTATAAACTTGAAAATGTCACGAAAGTAGTCGGATGCATAACCATTGCCAACTCTGGTTTCACGAGCCTCTCTCTGTTCTCGAATCTCGAAGTAGTTCAATACTCGCAATCAGGAAACGCTTCTTCTTGTTCATGTACATCTCCATTCCCAATTGTTCCAGTTAATTTGATTTTTTCAGCGTACGGAAATACCATAACAATAGCAAAGAACAGTCTACTGCGTAGGTTGTACTTCGCAAGTCTGAAGAAGGTGAGCAAACAGGAACAACTGCAATCTGATACCTGTTGGATCATAGGTTATTGTTGGCAAAATCGCAGAGTACGGTCTTTACATTGTGGATAATCCGTCGTTGTGCATCACTGAGGAAGAGCTGGAACAGTTTCTGAAGACGGAAAAATTTTATGCGCCACACATTCAGATTTGCGATGCGAAAAGTTGAAGGGTACACTGTTCAAGTATTAAACTTTTGATTGCAGAGGTTTACTGTAGACTCGACAATTTCGATTTCTTCGATGACACGAATATACCGTCGGGGTGTCAGGTGTTGACGGATTCATTGATTCTGAATGGAACTTTGAATCAGAATGCCACTGAGTTTCAGAATCGGTACGATGTTATTATAACAGATCTCATTCCGAATTCTCCATTGAAGGTTGAATGAAATCGAGCAAATCCTTGGCTCGATCATCGTTCTCGACACGGAAATTACTTCGCTAAAGTTTCCAAGGTTGTGGAGGATTTACAACTTTCAACGTGAGCTTCAACTTTTCTTTTTCCCATTATTGGTTCCGAATTCCAGCCGACCTTCCCATAATCCTTCTGCAAAACAACCCGTATCTCTCCGAGGTCGACTTCTCCAATCTGACCTCCGTTCCGTACTTTGGCACGTGGCCCGACGTGCTCTTTGCCTTTCAGAATCCGCTGCTGACCAGAATGTCAGCTGACACGTGTGGCCACCTGGCGAATCTCGGCGAGATTACTTTCGAAAACTCCGAAAAAGATGCCTGTGGTGAGCAATTCTAATAATCTTTCCACCTGCTCGTTTCTTGTTTTAGAAACTGACTCAACAACAACGACAACTACAACAACCACGACACCGATATCACAGAAGTCTTTTACAAGCTCGTTTTCAATTCAGATCGGCATAGTAGAGTTCCCAACAACAACCACTACTAGTACGACCCCTGCTGCTCCTACTACAAGAAAAACCGGAAATTTGACAGCATTAAGCCCCGCTGGGGATAAGGTAATCTTGAATTTTAATCAAATAACAGCTCACGGAGACACAAACTGCACATCGGCTTCGATCGCGCTCCAATTTAATGATTGTGGGAAAATAAATTGGCTGCTTCTTTTTCTTGGCTGAGTATTCAACGGAGACACGTTAAAGCGAGTTGACCTAAAATTTAAATGAGCTTAAGCGTGTCTCGTTGAATACTCAGCCTAAGCAGCCAATTTATTTTCCCACAATGATTAAAATGGAGCGCGTTCGAAACCGATGTGCAGTTTGTGTCTCCGTGCAGCTCAAATGGCAGTCTTTTTTTGGAAAATGCCATGGAATTGAATTCAATTTCCCTGCAACAACATTTGCTATAACCTTTGAATCTAATTCCAGAATATCCCTTCGAACAACGACACTACAGACAATTCGACCAGCGAGAATCATTTTCATTATTTCATTTCAATTATATTTTTCTGGTTATCAATGCTTGTTTTTCATTTTTGAGATCATAAACCGTAGAGATCCTCGTAGTGATTCTGACTTTCCTCCGTCTCGAGTTCTTCTTGATGATGCCTTGGTTCATAAGCTATCATGTACTCTGATTCGGGGACTATTGTATCTAGAAGAACTGGAAGAAAGATGAGTCCGTGCAGAATACCGAGAGCCACAACGAAGAAGACAGTGTTGACGAAGGTTCGGACGATGTAGGAGTGGACGAAAGAGAGGAGAGAGACGCCGATGGCAGTGGACAGGGCAGACTGCAGAATTGGCTCGGTCATAACAAGCAGGCACTTCTGGAAATATCGAGGAGTTCCAAGGAAACCGATTCATATCTCACCTCTAATCTGTTTTCCCTTTGTATCACAAAATGGAATGTGGTGTGGGTAACATAATCAACGGAGAAGCCGACACTCATAACAATGGTGATCATCGAGATAATGTCGAGACGTGTGTTCGTGGCTGCCAGGGCACCAATTACCCCAATGTTCACAGAGAGAATGGCGAAAGCAATGCACATTGCAGATACGGGTCGGGGGACCTGAAGACATGTTATAGAAAAACAAGGTTCATAGAGACACTGCTCACCATAAGAACACAAATGGACAACATTGTCAGAATGGCAGAAATGACATCAACTATGACATTGTAGACTGTAGTCATCTGTTGATCTACCAGCAGAAAACTTGTGTCATACACAAATCCACTGAACCGACTCTCTGCCATCACCTTCCGCATATATTCCGCCCTCGGCGCATCATTGTCCTTTCCCAGTTTTCTAACCCGAAACATCATCTTCGTCGCTTCTATCTTCCCAGTCAAGGCGAATCTTATGTCGTTGCGGAACTTCAGATGCGGCTCTCTCGCCAGAAAAGTGTGCAGTTCATCGAGAAAGTCAGACTCGTAAAAATTCTTGCCTCGGAACTTTTTCTCGAATGGTTCCAGCCAGAATTCTGCACGGGAACTGTACTCGCTGCTAAAAGAAACAAGTCTGCAGGTTGTACAAATCCGCGAGATCTTACCCTCCCAAATCCTCATACAACGTCATCATGTCTCTGCGTACAATTGGATCTGTTAGCGTAAGATTCTCGGATCGAATCATTGCGAAACAGAACCCGCCATAGTCCGCAAACAATCTCTCCTGTGCCTCAAGTTCTTTCGAAACATAAGAATCATCGGGAGCCAGAAGTTTCAGGTCCAATCCTAAAGGCAGTCCGAGAGCAAAATGAATGGAAGTGAAGAGGTAGACGAGGAAAATGAAGAAGACGACGATTCGACAGGGCCAAGGATTCAAGGCTTTAAACAGGAAGTGAGCGACGTAAGATGCCACGTCACAGTTTCCAGATGTCGTCGACTTCAAGATCTTTGTCTCGGTTGACGGAACAGCGTCATAACAACAGAACACCGGATGCTTCCCGGCTACTTCTCTCCTACAGCAAAGTGACATGACTGCGTTGAAGAAAGTGACTTGGAAAAGGAACATGAAGAGAATCGCCATGGCGCAGTAAGTGCAGAAGACTCCTGGAGAATTGAAAGATTCTGATGAGTAAGATGAGAGATGGAACTTACGAACTGCATGGAAGTCTGAAATACTTCCGATTGCAAATGATAGTCCATCAGTTAGAGAAGTTAAGAAAAGAGAAGCAGCGGACTCCGTGAGAGCATCAATGTATCGCTGCTCTTCTGAAGACGACTTCTTCGTCATTCTCCAGCTCTTCAGCATCAGGAACATATTGTCGGTGCCAATGGAAACGACGAGAAACGGCATGATGAACACCAACGGAAGAAAAGGATACTGTAGATAGATCAGCAGAGAAGTGGATGCAATAGTAGCCATAGTGGCATTGAACATGGCGAAGAATCCAATGAATGGCTGAGATTTGACGACATGGAATGAGGAACAAGCGAACATGCAGAAGACAACGAGGACTAGAGATGTCCACGGCATCCAGGGTATCAGAAGTTCTCCGTTTCGTTCCATTTCTTTGGCAAGACTTTTCGAGGAGGACCAGAGGATTGTCGAGTTTGTTTCTTTGTAACGTGGTATTGCAGTTAGGAATACATCAATCCATCTGAATGTTTTAGTGGAAGATGAGAGAGAAGACCGCAAGCAGGTATACCTTTCCGTTGAATCGCTCGTCTCCAGAATATAAGTCAATCTGACAGCTTTTGAAGATCGAATCGGAGAGTTACCGTCGCGATCGGCAGCCTGAATTTTCGTAATCGGAATATGTCAAAAAAAAACGAAATGCACTGACTTTAGGTTCCACTTTGACACCTCCAAAAACCATGGCATTGTCTATTGTGAAATCTCCGAATTTGAGATTCGGGTACCGGAGGAGAAATTGAATAGCGAACTCCTGATTAATAATGAAAAGTCGATCCCTTTTGAAGTAGTCTCACCGGTGTTTCATCTTCGAGTGCAAAAGCTATTGGATGCATGGTACACGCCTCATTATCATTATTTTTCAAGCAATTCGACGCCACAGTGTCCCCGTTCCTAGTCTATCAGAAAGAGAACTGTTAACCAACCAACTTTCTTTCCCTCTTTTTCTACCTGCAGTCCCATGACAAATTTATGAAGTCTGGCCATCCGATGGATTCCAGAAGAAGAGAGAATATTGCCTTCCGGACTATCATCTTCTATAACCGTATACACAAACTTCGATCCAAATATGCTGTAAGTGTCTCTCTGAGCGTCGCGTGGCGGAAACATGTGCATGAGTTCTTTGAGGTCTCGCAAACTTTGCATGTCATCCGGAAGGAACACTTGCAAGGTGTCATTCGTCACATTCAGATGGAAATTTGTCACCGTCAATGTCACTGGAAACTTTATGGGTCAAGAAGAGAGAACATGAGAGCTGACTTACCAATAGATACAGTGAGTAGCGGAGGGATGATGAGGAATGGAAGTGGCCAGCGGACAACTACTGTGCTTTCATACTGGAATTTCAGCGATTTATCAAAAAAACGGTAAGAAATTCAAACCTCAAAAAACTGCGAGACTACAGATTGAAAGTTGAGAGATTTCATCTTGGTGTGTGTTCAGTGTCAGTCTCGAAGTACGGTTCGGTTCCGAGCAATTAGTATCCGGGCGGTAATTATGGGAAGAGACGGGACGGTTGGAAGGAGGTGGACGCATAACTACTAGCTGACCCAGTTTATTACGGAAGAACAGGTGTTTGGAAAGGGAACAAGGAGAGAAGAGGGGAACTGTTTTGGAAGAAGTGAGAAGAAGTCAATGAAGGTGTGGATTAGGCGAGGTGCTTCTGCAGAGGATAATCTGCAAGGCTGTGCTGAGCTGAAAGTCACAGATCGATGTAGAAAGATGTCTTCTAGTGAAACCCGAGAACCAAAACACGTACAAACATCAGCCATTTGCAAAAGCGAAATCCGTGTTCATACTCATATTTTTACCACGGTACATTTTCGTCGAAAACAAGATTTGTCGCCCTGCTCTCCAGATATCTATTTTTGTTCTGCTCGCTCTGATAAGGCTATCAGTTTCCGCTCGGATGCCCTTCCCATCACGAGTCGTCCCTGTGTCGCACTTCCCTTTCCACTTCCATTTCAGTTTCAGCCGGATCAGCTGTGAGCTCAATTGAATCCACTTACAGTCGAGATATCTCCGAGCGGCTTTGATGCTCCCTACGTATTCAGTTCGGAAATGAGCGACATCGTCAATCGGTGAACTTTCTGCTCCTTCTCCCCTTCGGTTCTTCTTTTTCTTCTCGCGTGACATTGGCTGAAACCAAGTCTCTCTTGGCTGCCTTCTCAACGCCACGAAGGATTATCGGCCGTGGCGAGCGACGGAGCACCACTCTCCTGCTCCCCGCCCTTCGAGTTGTGCTCTCGCGCAGGCAGGCAGCCCCGGGCAGGAGCGGCAGCAGCGCAACCAATCTTGTCAAACGTATTAAAAGTGTATTTATAAATGTGTTAATATACATAATATCAGTCAGCGACGACGACGGATTTGCGTCTCAATCCGGGCAGCGTCTCCTCTTCTTTTTCTTCATCTCCTCCTTTCTTTCTTTTCTCTCATTTGCCCATTTGGCTCAATCTTCTCTTTTCTGCTATTGATCCACCTTTCCTTGTCTTTCATCTTATCCAAAACGGGACTACGGTACCTATCGTAAACCAGCTAGTTTCCAGAATGCTTCTATCACCAGAGCAGTTTTCGCGACTCAGCGAATATGCTGCCTGTAAGTTTAGAGAACACCTGGAAAACTCGTAACCAAATTGTGTTCCAGACTCTCGACGAAAGCTCAAAGACATGTTGAGTGATTTTCAGCAAGACGGGAAGTTCTACTCGTACTTATCAGTCGACGGACAGGTAATCTGATAACAAGATTTCTCTCCCATTTCTGTTTTCGTTTCCCTCTTCCACCTCCCCTTCCGGCGCGGCGGATCGGAGCCCGATCTGGCGTGCAACGCACGTATCAAAAGTGAAAGAAGCGGAAATTGATGCGTTTTTGCTGTTTGTGAGAGGGAGAGAGCTAGCAAACTGAAAAATGATGAGGTGACATGCGATAGGCGAAGCGGAGAAGAAGGAGGAGGAGGGAACCAAGTGGAGGGCACCGCGGCCGAGGAGCAACTCTGCAGATTCATTAGCAATTGCTCGTGTTTATCAAGTGGCCGTCGCCTCCTGCAACAACGTTCCAGAGAGCCGATGGCTTCTCATTTTGTGGTCGGAGTGGGGAAGGAAAGACGGGGGAAATGAAATGAAATT
>LR568406.1:0-125521 GCA_900536345.3 Caenorhabditis sp. 39 LS-2015
ACTCAAAGAAAATCAAAAAAAGATTGCTCCCGGTGAGGCTCGAACTCACGACCTTCAGATTATGAGACTGACGCGCTGCCTACTGCGCTACGGAAGCACGAGGTACTGGAGTGTTAAGCAAAGTGATAAACTAGTCGATAAGCAGTGCGGAAACACTCTCAACACGCAGCAAAAATGGTATAGCTTCAGAAGTGTTTTAATATTTCTCAGGAAAAACTAAAGTTAAATGTCAAGACTGTTTTAAAATATTATTTTCAAAATAGCGCCAGTTTTTGAATTGGAACTATGAAGAAATGCACCATGTTTTTTTTTGTTAAATACATATAAATTTGATTTTCTTTTGACTTATAATAAACACTACTTGATACCTTGGTTCTTCCACTAATTACAATTATAACTTGCTAATACAAATTATTGTTTTTTTGTGTTCCCTTTTCCCAGTGTCAATTGATTTTTTAGCTGTTCCTGCTCATTTTTGGCAACCGACACGGCCGACCGAGAAACACGTCAAGGGGGTCATGCCTGGCGCATTTCCCGTCTGTCCAATATACGTTCGCGGGACAATGATAGAGGAACATTCGTATCGATTTGTTTTTTTATGATTTTTGCTCATTTTCAGTTGTTTTTTACATGTTCCCGATAAAAGTTGAGTTGGTAAAAGTGTTTTATCGTTATATTCAACGTTTACGTCATAATTCAACATACATTTTGTCTACTAAATTTTAAAAATTGAGTTTGTCTTGTTTTTTTTTAATTTTATTTAGTTTTCAAACAGAAAATCATAAAAAAAGGTTCCAGGCAGAAATGACCACACAACCGAAACTCAATCAAGAGGAACTCGTTGCCGCTTTCAATCAATTCATGCCAAAAAGACCAGTATACCCACCGCTGGTTGTTGACGAAGATGACCCATTGGACAACTCGGATACGGATTCTGATATGTCGGACAGCGAGGAAGAGTTGAGTCCTGAGTAAGTTTCAAAAAAAAGCAGTTGGTTTTGATAAAATATCAAGTTGTATCATTTCAGAAAGCGTCATCATCTCGCTTTTTTCATCATAATGGAGCAGACAAAGAAATGCAGACTATCATACGAAGAATCAAAAATGAAGTCAGTGGAGCAGTATATTACGGACAATATCTATCACCCACTTGTCAAAGTAAGTTTGGAACATAAACATCATTTTGTCCGGTCATATGGCAAAGTTTTAGTGTTTTTTTATTCAACTGTTCTTTTTCAGGCACTCCGTAAAATGATCAACCTCAAAGTGCCACCAAAAGACCCGCTGGTATGGCTTGCATATCGTCTGATGAATGATAGCAGCAACGATAAAACAGTGTCAAAATTCCAAGATCATCTTGTGAAACCGAAGGGCGTTCAACTTCATTTCAGGCCTGTGAGAATAGACGTGAGGGAACGTCGAGCACTGCCAGTTACCAGTGCCAACTCAGGAGAGGGAACCTCTTTGGGCGGAAAAAGGAAATTATCCGAAGACAACGAATAGTGTGCGTTGGTGTTTTTTAGCGTTCAAAACTCCCTGTTTTCACGTGTAAGCTTCTGCCCAAATTTTAATCGTTGTTCGAGGCCTCTTTTTGATGGAAGGCTTAAAGAAATTAATAATCTGTACATTCAAAATAGTTTTCTAGCTGCCTGTCTTTATTGAAATAGTGCTGCGTAATATGTTGCCAAGCCTTAGACAACGCGCTTAGGTTTAACCCCTCTGCATTAGATTCTTACGTTCTGTTTCTCATTGTTTCCATTTGAAAATCATTTCATGCATTGTGCACGCATGTGCCTAAATCAATCCCCATTTATTGACATTTTGTAAATTATTTTTTACCCCCAACTCATTCCGACTTTCTTCGATCCATGTCTTCTCCCGAGTTCTCCTGTTTTACGAGTCTGATGAATCGGACTTCAACTGAACACACTGTCATTTTCATTTTACCCACTCACCCTTCCCCTCATGAACATCCAAAGTTTTTTGAGTTGCTCTACCATTAATTTCTGATTTTTTGCATTTTTACTGAACTGAATTTGTGAGATTTATAAATGTTCATCTTCCAAAGTTTAAAGCGATTCGGGTTTGAACTCCAATGGAAAGTGAAACTGTGGGTCAGGTAAATGAGTGTCTCTTGAGAAAAGGAAGACACCAATAAAGACGACCATTCCGGATCGGCGCAGAGACGTTTGCTGGCCGTGCCTTGATGCTTATCGTGCTCTGAAAACGATGCTGTCGCTGTCCCTTTCACCCTCAAATCGGCCTCGTTTTTCAATATGATCTGCCCTTTCGGACGGCCCAAGCGCGATTTTCACGATACGAGCGGTGCGCTATGTCTGACAAAAGTGCAAGTTGGCGGACAGTCTGCAGAACTAGCAAAAGGAGAAAACGAGCCGCCGCCGGACGGCGACAAGTGAAAACGGATGGAACTGACGAGTACGGCGGACATGCAAGGAGTGAGGTACAGCCCGGTCGTCGGTCACAACGGAAAGTCGGAAAGTTGGAAAGGAAAATGGAAACGGGCCGAGTCAAATGAACCGATAAACGAAAACGAAAGCAGCCTCAATTTAACATTCCAGTGATTCAGAAATGAGATAGCACTAGCTCACGGACTACTTGTATGGTGTTCTTTTTTTTAGAAAAAAATGTATGCAATCATTTTGATTCTTCGAAAATTTGTGCAAAAGAAAATTCAAACTTAAAGAGAGATATGCACATGTTCCAACTAGTGAGGTACGTATATCGAAAATAAGAATATTTATGCCGTGTCTAGTTTGCGCCAAATTTCCATGCTTTGTCCGTCGATCGTTTCATCTGATTTCAAAATAAAATCGGCTTCTGGTGGCGAGTTTTCCTGTCTTTTTCTCCTGGCATTTCGAATGGACTGGAATTTAGATTTGAGCGTGAATGTAGATTGGTGAAATACTGTGTTGTGATCGAATTAGGCGATTGCAACAGCTGAAAAAGCACACTGCGTACCGCCGTTGGGAATAGAAATCAGATGAATTTGATTGGCTAATGCGAACATTCGAATTGTGACGAAATGAAGAGATCTCTGGTGTATGGCACGCAAGTGTCTGGGCTCTTATAAGCGTCGCGGAAAGTTATTCATAAAAATGACAGTAGAACAGAGCAAATTGGTTTTCTGTCTGCACTGTTCTGTTTATATAACTATTCCAAAGCAACCCTGATGTTTTTCAGATTTTTTCTTGAAAATTTAAAAACACAGAGCACAGTATTAGAAACAAAAATGAAATTTGGAAATAGAAGAGACTACCATGTTGTCGTGCAATGACAAGTTGTTCTTAAGATTTCAGAAATACACCAGGTTCTTCATAGCCATTGCAGTTGCTACCTGGCTCACAATGCCGATAACAGTTTGTTGCTCATCCGTCTAGTCATCCCCATACTATTCCTGTCCGCTACTCACGTAGCCTACATCTTCATAGACTTTCCCTGCCGGGCGACTTGAAGGCTTTCGGAAAAACGTGCGGAATCCTAACGACTTGCACTTCTTTCCGAAACATTCTCATGTCTCAGACGCACCAAATCGCAAAATTTGATCGTGTTTTTAATCTGTAGCCTCAAATTCTCCATCAGGTTTGCCCGGACGGACCAGAAGCGGGAGACGGAGAGAAGACAGTGGGATGACTTTCGTTGAGGGCGGAGTGAAACTCTGTTTCAAACAAGATTTTCGGTATTGGCCGACGAATTGGGCGGAGCTTCCATCCGAGGACTCGAATTCGCCTCATCCCGTCCCTCATTACTCAGTGTTCGATATCGAATAGACGGTCTATTGTCGCATCTAGAGCGCAGTCCGACTGTGCTTTATCGCCATCCATCTGCCGGCTTCGATTCCTTGAGAACAGTCAGTTATCCCTTCATGTTCTCCGAGTTGAAGCGCTTTTCGGTTCTGTCTCTGTATACCTGCGCTCTTTTCTTCTCCGTCCCACTCTCTCTCGTTATCTGGTTCGTTCGTCGTGAGCTTTGTACCGAAACTTCCGTCGCTGGCGAGAAGCAGGTAAGCATCTTGTTCACCTTCTTTCTTCGTGATCTTTTCATCTTACCTTCACCTTTTCTTCAGCTCGGCGGTTTCGAGACCAAGAAAAAACTCCCTTCTTCCAACGAGTCCGCTTCCTGTCCGGATGTCCAGCTCCACATTGAATAACAATAATACTAAAAAGGTATGTGTTTGATACGAATCAAGATCAATACTTTTTCTCTCCCCCAACGCTTCTTCTCAGTTTTCGTTTTGTCTTCCTTATTTCCCTCTCAATGTCATCTCCTTTCGCCATCTCAAAATTGTTCCCATTTCCCCTTTTCCTTTTATTGGCTTTTTGTCGGCCAGTTGTTTCGGATGCACTCGTTGTCTTCCAACCGCGATCCTATCGCGCCCATCGAATTCTTTTATTCCTTATACACCTCCCAGAATCCCCAAACATCAAATCACCATAAATATAGCATAAAATCCATTTTTTAGATGCACGTCGTCATTGTTCACCCAGAACAATGGAACGGTGGTTCTGATCGGTGTACGGTTGCTCTTATCCGACACTTTGTGTCCCAAGGACATCGCGTCACTTGGCTTACAACAATGATCGATGAATACTGGAAGAATCACACTTTCGATGGCGTTGGTAAGATTAAGAATAAAAATGGCTGTCCTAATGATTGTCACTCTTAGAAATCCACGAGGTCGGACTCAAGCTTCATCCAGGAGACTGGTGGTCTCAGAATGTTGCCTTGGGATGGCATATGGTTTTTAGCAAAATGAACCCAGATGTTGCTATTATTGATCATTCTGCCAGGTTTGTTAAAAAAAAAACTAAGCAGTGCTACAATAGTAATTTTCAGTTGCGTCCCAATGATCAAGTGGCGTTTCCCCGAATGCAAGATTCTGTTCTACTGTCATTTTCCGCAACAGTTGGTGACCCCATCTAGGTTCTTCTTGTACAGATGGTACGCCAAACTCATCGGTATCGTCGAAGAGGAGTTGTTTGGACACATTGACCAAATCTTTGTAAACAGTAACTTCACAGGTATTCTGAAAGTTGAACTGACAGTGGAGTAAAAATGTGTTATTTCAGCTAGTCAATTCTGTAAAGTTATGCCGAACATTGAGAAAAACAAGGTTCGAGTGGTGTATCCACCATGTGATATTGACTTTATCGTCAGTGAGGTGAGATTTTGTAAAATGTCAGATTGCCTGAAAACATGGTTGTTTTCAGTCCAAGAAACCAGTGAGCAGATCTGAAAGGGCTAGAAATGATGTCTACACTTTCTTGTCGATGAACAGATTTTGGCCTGAGAAACGACTAGACATCATCGTCGAAGCGGCTGCTATCCTGAAAAGACAAGGCTACAACTTGCACGTTCAGTTGGCCGGATCTGTGATGCCACACATTCCAGAGAGTCGGATCTATTACGAACTCCTCCAAGAAATGACAAAGGATCTTGATGTTGCCGACATCATTTCTTTCATTCCTTCTCCATCTGACAAGGTGAAGTTTGAGCTGTATCAACAGTGCGACACAGCGTTGTACACGCCGCCAAACGAACACTTTGGCATTGTCCCGATTGAAGCTCTAGACCAGCGGAGACCAGTGATCGTGTGCGATAGTGGTGGCCCAGCCGAAACTGTTCTGGAGAATATTACAGGAACAAAGGTAATCATTTGAATTCTATAAATGTGTTTGCATTCCAAGACCATGAACAATCCGATTGTAATCTGAATACATGCTTCCAGATTGCCAAGCCGTGCGGAGAGTTGTTGGCCGAGGCCATGCTTCTTCATATGAACAAGCGCGAGTGGCCCGAACTGGATACAGAAGAAGGATATGCCAAACAGGTTTGTGAGTCGGATCAGATAGGCAAAAGTCGGAAGGAAAAATGTTTCAAAAAAGAACAATAGCTCTTATCGGTTCTCGCATCGATCTATATCTCGAAATGTTTCAGCGGCAACGCCTCGAAGCTGAATTCTCAACACGCGGGTTCTGCGGCAATATCGATCGAGCTATTGCGGAGATGTTCGGCAACTTGGAGATCACAAATGAGCCAACACAAAAGACAGTGGACACTCCAGTCACAACACAACCAACGGCCACAGAAGTGTACGCCAAGCCGCAACAGTACAACAACAAAACGGCTCACATCAGACGTGCTCAGGCCTAATCTCTTTCCTCTCTTCTTTTCTTTTCAAATTTCTCAGATTCTTTCCGTGAGTGCTCTAGTAAGTTGTCATCTTTCTCAGCCAATTTTTGTCTCTCTATTCTTATATCTGACTTGTCCGCTCTTTTCAAATACTTTTTCATACTAACCCTTTCTAGTAGTAACTTTTATTTAATCATACTGAAAATAGAAATTCAAATTGATTGTATCATTCTCTGAAATGTTCGATATCTATTCATGAATTCTTGTTTTCACGGGATTCTTGTGTCTTTCTTCAACCTTCCCCTCTTTCCCGTTCTCCATTTCTCTTAAGCGCTCATTTTCTGTTGACTCTTTCCTTTCACAACTATTTCGCAACTTTTCGCTCCACCATTTTTCAGATTCCGTCCCCTTTTTGTGCTTTCAGAAGATTTCTTGGTTGAGGTTCCGTCTCTCCAAATTTTTGTTTCATTTTGATTTCTCAATACTTTTCCTATTTATTGAATGCATTTTTTTCATTTTTTCATTTATTCCTTTATTTATTATTTATTTCAAACTTAAATACCATATAAACAATTTTAAATATTTAAACGTTTTAAAACTGTAAAACTGCAAAATAAAAATTTACAACAAGAATATACCGAAAGGCGTGAAAATACAAAGCACCCGGGGAAAACAACACTTTAAGGCATCATAGGTTTGGTATGCATGTGAAATTGGACAAGACGTTACATTAAAGCTCTATAAACAGACGGAATGATGCGAAAATACAGAAATAGCTTGAAATCCTTGAAGAATAACAAACAAATACTGAACAACGGGACGAATTCATTTAGTTGGATCGACCACGTTTTCGATTAGCAATTTCAGCTTTTTGATTCGATGTGAAGCCGAGCATTGTCATGATGACCTGGAAAACAGTATTAAATTCAATTAATTTTGTTTTTCTCACCGAAACATGTTCTTGAGAGTCTCCACGGTTCAAAAGATAATAGTAAAACGCATCGTGCAGGAACTTCAAAGTGACGCGATCTTCTGTGAGAGCATCAATCATTTTGTGCTCTGTGATATCCATATTGGCAGCTTGTTGGCCTTTTTTGAACATCACCAAGTACATTTCTTTTCTTAAAAAAATAACCATAAGATTCAATGTGTTACTCTTAAATGCTATACCTCTCCTCTTCAATATCATTGATTTTCTTCTCGTACATTGCGCTTTCCTGTCTACGAATGTCGAGTTCATCGTGCAGCAGCTTGATCTGCCGATCGTAGTTTGGAGTGCTCTGTGAGACCCTTTGGAGTAATTCTCGAACTGTTGTTTTCAATTCCTCCGTTTCTTGCTCTAGTTCTAACATTCTAGATGAATCCGGTTGAGCCGCTGTGAAGTAGGTGAGTTTTGCTTGCAAATCTTTGTTTTCTCTCGACAGCTTGCCAACTTTTTCTCGAAGAGAGATCACCTGGAAACCATAAAACATGCATTTTTCCGTCGTACACGTGTTCAATATACCCGGATGTTTCTCCTGTCGTAATCCGTGTCGCCATCTGGCAAATCGTTTTCCAAAGCTTTTTCATGCCAGGAAGCGGACATCAACGGCAGCTTTCTGCAAGTTTTCATCTTATCGCACATTTCCTTTGTTCTCTACTCACTGTTGTTCTCGCGATGTCAGATACAGTGAAGCGACCGATGATGATCTTGATACTCCTTTTGGAAGCTGAAAATATCAAAATATAAGATGTTCAGAACTTGTTTCAATCAAGATTTCAATAAACTTACTCTCAGTTCTCGTCGTTTCTCTCTTTTGTTCAGTTCATCTTTCGAGAGCGGAGGTTTTCTATTAGCACTTCTACTCCTTTGACGACTTCCTTCTCTTGGCTGACTTTTCCTGTCCAAACTGTTACTTCTGATCATGATGCTGCAGGAAAGACTAGCTTTCGACGAGCCCAACAGGAATGGTTCCTGTGGTTCGTGAATGATAATATCATCTTTTCTTTGACCATCATGCGCAGTATGATAACTCAACGACGGAGAAATTGGGTATTGAGAGTCTCTGGAATCCATAGATAAGGTTTTTTATTTGTTGAAGGACAAACTTTTCAATGCAACTCGACAGTTCCCGTTCTCCTCTCGCCAGAGCCAATTGGTAGCGTAGTTCATTGTTCTGCTCCAACGCTTCTGCCAAGTTTTGCCGAATTCTGTTAACTTCTCGGAACAATGTTCCAGATTTCTCTTTCCATTTTTGGGTATCATTCTCTCCTTTAGCTTGATTGAAATTTGAGAAACTGGAACTTCTTTCCAGTATTTTTGGTTGATCGTCTTTATGAGGTTTTTCGGTCCGGTACACGTTCAGTTCGGCAACAGCTACTTGCAAATCTTTTGATAATCGATTATTTTTGTCCTGAAACAACGGATTTTTTTTGGACATTGTTCAAAAACATTTTTCTCACCTTCAAAACAGTTCTTTCTTCTTGAGATCGTTTCAATTGTCTCTCCAATGTTTTTCTTTCATCTTCGGCCCATTCGTTCAATACGTCATGTAGAATACTCTGAAAATGAAAATCTGTTGTGTTCTTCGAGCATTTTTCAAAGGGTTCTATAAAACTTCAAAAGGGTCAACTCAGAACTTAGGGCTCCCAAAAAGTTTTTTAAGATTGAGATTTCACGGCACGTTTGTTAAAAAAGGGTACGCAGTAAAACTATGGAAAACATGCGTTGAACCCTAGCGATGACATATTATTTCAAACTTCAAAGTTTTCCGAGTTTCTGTTTGCACCGGGATAGTTTTTACTCACATTATCACATAAACTTTTCATTTTGTATTTGTCATTCTTTCATTCTTTTTATTTTTTAATTCTGAAAGATCTACCAATAGTTTGGGTTTTGCTGCTTCACTCGAATGTTGCAAAACGATGTACACTTCATGACTTACTGTTGACTTCTCAAGTGACATCTGCGATTGTTCGATATCTTCCTTAGCTCCTTCTGGCTCTTCAATCTCGGTCAAAACCTGTTCCAAGTCAGAACGCACGAGGTTCAGCACATCGGCTAGTTGAGAGAACGGCTGTTCGGAATGCAAGCAAATGGCGGGAGCTGTGATGCTTTCTACCATGAAACTGAAAGAGAAACGTATTAACTAGGCACTGCAACATAAACAGACTCTTGGCTATCATTTGTTGAACCACCGTCTCCCTCTAGACTCATATCATCCCCAAAGTCTGGTTCTGACATTGTCTTTCTCAACGGACGTTTCTCCAGTGGCTCTTCAGATTTCTCAACACTTGGCTGAATTGCTTTTTGCAGTTCAGAGTTGTCCTTTTCCAAATTTGAGATTCTCCATTGCAGCCACTGCTTCTCCTTGCTGTAGTTGCTCATGTCGTTGTCGAGTTTTAGCTTCAAGTTGTCGAATTCGCTAACCAGCTTTTGGATGCGACTTTTCTCCATGGAACTTGCAACAAATCGCTCAGCTTCCAAGGAGTTGATCTAAAATAGAATTTTCAATTAGTCTAAAAATGTTGACTACTTACTCTTTCCATGAGTTCAGTGTTCTTCAGCTCAGTTTCTCGCAACTTTGTTTCTAAATCTTCGGCATTCACAGTATTTTTATTGGTGTCTTCCACAACTGCTATTCGCTTCTTGATTTTCTGCGAGCTTTGTTGCTGAATCACAGATACCAATTTCTGTTGCAATACAGTCACTTGTCGACGAGTCGTTTCCAATTCAGCTTTGCAAATTCTCAACCTCTCTTCATTTTCATCAAACAGCGCACCCTTTTCGATCATCGTCTCTTTGCTTTTCACGTTTGGCTTGCAACCAACATACTTGTTGATTTGGCGAGGTATTGCTTGACACTCAACGTCTCTCTGCGAGTGATTTGTCTAAAAAATTTTATAATCTTAAAGTTTCTGGTTGTTGCTGCTTACTTTGCTTTGAAGTTTCGCAACGTGGTCAATGCTACTCAACAGTTTCTTTTCCAATTCAGCCTTCTGCAAGTGTGCCTGCATTTTCTGGTCTTCAAGATCTTTCTTCAATCCAATAATCTCTAGCTTCAGTCGTTCAATCATTGCTTCATTTGCTCGAATATGTTCCTTCAAGTAGTCATCTCTTTCTTTCTTAATATTCATTGAGTCATTGAGAAGTTTTGCTAGCTCATCTTCAAAATATTCTTGGTCATTTTTCAATCGAGCAGCTATTTCATTTTTGTCCTGAAAACGGAAACAAATACTAATAGAATTTCGTTTTGAAACTCACTTTCGATAGTTGAAGAACCTCAGCCTCTAGGATAGGAACCTTCTCCGCAATCAGCGTCATTTCCTCCAGAGACTTCTTGTACTGATCTCTTTCGCTCTGCTTCAGAGACAATTCTTTGGTCTGTTCTTTTCTAATTTCTTCCAGTTGCTTGGTGAGAGCATCCACAAGCTCTGTTTTTGCGAGCAGAATCTCTTCAACTTCTTTGAACTTGTCAACTAACGAAGTATTCTTTGCGCTGTATTCTTTTTGCAAATCCTGAAAACTAATAGAGTCATGTAATGATTAGAACCAAATGTTGCTCACGTGAAGAGTTTGTTGGGTGCTCAAGAATTCCGTCTCATGCTCCGAGAGTTGCTCAGAAGTTAAAATAGTTTGCACAAACTTTGAATTCATCACCATATACCTAAAAAACAATTATGGTATGTATAAGAAGTTAGAGGTAGTTTTCATTACCTTGGATCAGATACAGTTCTCCTCCAATCTGCAGTATTCTCATCGGTGACAACCAAATTGTGGTCTTGAATGGTGTTCCTGTATACTTGCATCCGCTCTTCCATGTAGTCAATTGCTCGATGCATTTGGTCTTTTTCGTGTTGAAGTCGATTGGCTGTGTTCAACGAAGCGACGATTTCTGCGGCCTTTGACTCAATGTCTTCGTTGGCAATTTTCAACGCGGCCTCCAATTTGAGCCGGTCGTCGTCTGCAGTTTCAAGATCTCCTCTAAAAATGTTCGCATCTTCCTCAAGCTCTCTGATTCGGAAATTAGCTTCAGAGCATGTTTGTCTCAAGTTCTCAATCTCATTCTTCATCAAATTCTTGGTTTCAAGGCAAGCTCCAAAAGTGCAATCGGTGATGATTATTGGTTCCTTAAAAAATCCCATTTTTAAGAAGTTCATTATGTTTCACTTACGTTATGCGGATCCGCTTCCTTGTTAGTATGCGAAACGTCTTCAACAATCAGAGCATTTTGAGTTATTGTTATATGACTCTGCTGAAAATTTTCAGGAGTTTTCACTTAAAATTTGCATGTTTGAATACCTCATGTGGTGGCTCCAGTGCGTTTTGAAGGCAGTCTTCGAGTTGTTGAATTTTGAGAAGTTGCTCTTTCGCAACAATCTCTAGTTGGGCTGCTTTGTTGCGCCAGATGAACGCTTCATTTTGACATGCCTGTAATTAAACTTCAATGGAACGTTTTTTTTGGAAAACTGTTCACCTGAATATGATTCAAAGCTTCTTGACTGCAGTACAACGTTTGATTCTTGTTATCACCAGTGACTAGCGGAATCATCATTGGGCTTGGACTGTGAAGGTCCGGTTGGAAAGCAATTATAGAGAGTGGAGTAGAAGGGTCTGCTTGCACGGTTTGTGATACTGAAAGTGGATAATTGAGCAAATTCCGCGACAATTTGAAAGTACCCAACGTTCCGTTTTGATTTGGGTCGGATGGATCTGGTGGATTGCATCTCATGTAGAATTCCCTTTCCATCTCGTCAGTCTGAGTTTCGCAATGAGATTTTGGTGCGTTGAGTACTTCCTCGAGGTATGCGACTCGCGATGTTAACTTTACCGCTTCCTCCCTGCAATTTGAAATGTTAAACAGTTCAATCTAAATGTCAGCAATACCTTGCAGTCATTGTTTCCTGGATGAGTTGGTTGACTCGAACGGCATGCTTCTTCTCCAACAATTTCTTTTCTCTCTCTAACGCCTCTTTCTCAATCTGTTCTTTCCTCATCATTTTTTGACCTTCCGCTAAAGTGTTCTGTGCATCGTTGAAGATTTCGATCTGTAATAAAACGAAGATAAATGGGTTCGACGGATTCTATCTGATCCACTTACTTCTTTCACTTTGGTTCTCAAATCTGAGAGATGTTTGTCTTTTTCATCTCGTTCTGACAATGCTTGTCGGAGTTCCTAAAAATTGAACAGTTACTACTTGAAGTTAAAGCAAAATTGTTGTTACTAAACCTTCTTTAATTGAGCCAGCTCTTTGTTCCTCCTTTGCGTCGGAGTGATATATTCGCCTTGCAGATCATGGTGAGCATGATTGCATCCCTTTTTCTGGCAATGTGGGACGTATCGGGTATCTTTTCCATTCCACCATCTCCCGACAATTGCAGATGCGGAACTGCACGTGGAACTAGTCACACTCATAGCATCATCCAAATCTGGTGGTTGTTGAAGTTGTGCAAGTATGTCTTCATTCATATCAGAATCTTCAGAGTCGAGAATTGCAGTTTGTCTAGAAAAATAGAAAATGAAAAGCGGCACACAGACCATGTAAATTTGTTTGTGATGAAAGGAAATTTGCCCAATTCCGATTCAAATCTCACCTAATTTGCAGTGCTTTGTGCGACTTCTCCTCTCCTCTCTTGCCATTCCCCAAATCTCGCATCAAATGTTCTGAGTCAGTGTTGTTCTCATCACTTGTTTCGCCAATGAATGCCACTGAAAAAGAACAGAGAACGGGCGAATTTGTGACTTGTTTCTGTTACTAACCTGCATTCTTTTCCCACCAAGTAACTTGTAATTTGGGTATCCGCGTTGTCGCTTTCTCTGGGAATCTGTCTGGCGATGATCGGAATCCTGGCAGTGGGAACAACTTGTCCCGTTTCTCATCACTGACAACAGACGGCCGCTTCAAGATACCTTTCTTTGGCTGTTGATCCCCGTTTACTTGACTGAAATCAAATCTTGAAGGGTGATAAAGAAACACGACACTGGTCAGGCTGATCTTTTCTCTCGTTTCTCGTCTCAGTTTTTATCGTTTTTCCTCTTCTTCTCCTCTCCATTCACTCAATCAGTCCGGAACGCGACTTGACCCCTGACAAACAAAATGGACCTTCTTGACTCACCTCGTAGAAGTGGTCGCCAACTCGTCATCTGCCGACGTTGATAGTTCCTCTCTGATCATGTCGAGGAGGAAGAGCAGACAAACCTATTAAACCGAATGTCCCGCCACTTTTTATTCTGCAAAATGCAACAAACTGAGAAAGGGATAAGGGAGGTTAAAGTCAAGTGAAACTGCGTTGCAACACGGAAAAGAAAAAGTGACGATGATGATCGTAAAGTGAGTGAAGTCGTAAATGAAAGACAGAATTGCAATAAGAGAGGGATAGACGATAGAAAACTTGTATTGAGGCAATGAATGAGTGAGACAAGAACACTCCTTCTACTGCAGTTCCTGTCTCTATTCAGGAGACAACAAGCATACGGGAAGCTAAAAAGAGCAGATGCATTTGGGGAGGTATGGCAGGTGGGAATAGACATCGGAGAATGCGCGAAAATTTGCCAGTTAAAAGGTTCATAAAAAATGAATGGAAAAGGTTTTGTGAAAAAGCACATTCATGATGATTTGATGAATTTTAAACTTGAGCATTGTTCTAATCAAACGTGATTAACATGTTATATACGACACTGATGAAGTTTCAAATTTTGACATGAACATCTAATCCAAGGTTTTTCGAGAAGCTAAACGTGTGTATATAATTGTAAATAAAACAGAAACATGTGCAAAAAGTGTGGCTGATCCCTTCATCAGCGTCTGTCCGATATTAGCACAATCTCGGCGCTCCGGACGGAAGAAAAATTCAAAGGGAAGGGATGAATGTTGAGAAACGCGGAGAAAGGGTGCCTGGAGGAAGCTCAGTGCTGGCTTGCTCCCGCAGGAGACAGAGAATAATCGGTTGCGGGAAGAAGGAGAAGAAGCAAGAGACGGGGGCGACGTGCGTGCGTGTGCGAGCGTGAGTATGCTTGGCCGTCTATCTGTTCGTTTCACACTTTTGATGTGAAATGAAGAATAGACTGGGGGTGATTAACTGGGAGATATACACATGTTTTCCGGTCGCCACACTACTTACTCAAACAATCCGGAAGCCAGTAGGTTGAGTGAGAAGTAAGAGGCAACAGATGCTCATAAATTAGGCTCTCCTCTTCTCGGTCAACGGAGAAATATTCATTTCTCAACGTCACGCGTCTAGAAAAAAAACAGAAAAAACGAGATGTTGTGAATTGCAAATACGGCGAAATTTTTCCAACGAAAGAAAATTTCCATGAAGAACAAAGAAAAGCTTTTAGAGTGTTCGTTTCTCTTCAATTTCTCATGCATCTGACGGAAAACCGACCCTTTTATCTTGCTGAGAGAAGAGAGAAACGTGAGAGTCCCCAAAAGGAGAGAAAAAAAGAATGGAAAAGCAGAAAAAGAATAGATGCACATTAAGCTAGAAATGTAGGAGTGTCGGAAATGGCAGAAATGTGAATTGGATGAGACATTGACAGAAACACGGAAGCATAGACATGCGTGTAAACTTCGAGTCCTCGCTTTCTTCCAACCTTAGTGCCTATTTGGCCTCCATGAAAGGCAACTGAACACATACACCAAATATGACGGCACTGCTAAAGATGTGAGCTCTCCCCCGCCGACGGCCTATCGATTTTTGTGCTGCCATTTTCATTTCTTTTCCTATTCCGGTTTTCCAACAACACACACGTACGCGTGCGCGGAGGCGCTGACACTGTTATTATTTGGTCAATCGACTACCTACTGTTCCTGTCTATTGCGTGAAAAAGGATCAGGTTTGAAGTGGTTGTAATGGAAATGGAAAAGGAGAAGAGATTCGAAAAAACGACTGCTGCTGCAAAATAGTTTGAAACGAACAACTAAACGGTTAATTCAATTTCTTCATAAAGAAGAGGCGCGACAGGTGTTATCAGTTATCAGTTTAGTATAGGTAGGTTGATTTTCACCGCTATATCAATTTGATAACCCCCGGCGAGTGTTTTCTCATTTTTTGATTTTTTGAGAGACAGTGAAAAATTGAAAAGAAAACAGAGCGATATTTTCATTGAAAGTTTTCTTCTTACCACATAGCAAAAAAAGTAAAAAAGAAGAAGGGAGAAAGAAGGAAACGCGGCGAAATGTTACGATGTGCATACATGTATTTTTTAGTGTTCTGAGAAGCAATGTGAACGGGAAAAACTGGAAAGCAGTAGAAGTAAAAACGAGTAGGGAAGCGAAAACAGTGGGAAGAGTAAAGGTGATAGTTCAAAGCACGGAGACAGTTTGGAGGTGGTAATTCGAGAGCTATTCGTAGTGACATGTCGTCGGAGCACAGTGTTGTGCTGTGCTAATGCCGTGACAACTGGTGTCGATGCGGAGAAAAACGAGACATGGACGTGGCGGTCTTTTCCTTCCTTCCCGATGCTCTGAGAAGCGGACCCCGGACCCGCGAAACATGTTTTAAACACTGCAGAGATCACCCGGCTCATTCATTCGCAAAACGCGATCCGCCTTCCGGATTTTTTTCTCTTGACTGTTGCATTGTGATTTTGATAGATGTATGTGAGTAGAACTTGGACTTGGTCTGGTCTCGAGACAAGTTTTTCGAAACGGAAATTGGGAAACAGAAAAACGGAAATCGGAAATATGATAGATGTGCGGTCCGCCAAAGCGGCTACGGCCAATGCCACTGCCAAAACCTAAGCCCTCTACATAGTTTTGAAGGGAAAACCCGAAAAACGGTGAATTTGATGGTTTGAGGGCTATAGAAACAACTGAGGCGAGGAAAATGAGATATTACCTGGCCGTTGATGTTGTTGTGAGGGGTCCTCATGAGGTTTAACGTACCAGTGATGATGGTCGAAAACCTAGTGAAGAAACGAAATGTCAGAACAACTGTCAGTTGAGTGGACATGTTTTCAAGATGAGTTATTGGGTAATAATGCCTGATGGCCAGAGGGACACTCTCATTTTCTCTACGCTTTTCTTTTCAAATGTAACGTTTAGTGTTTTTATTCATTCAACAAGCCATATAGTTGGAATTCATATCTTACAATTCAGTACACTTTGATTCAATTCGCATTACGTCGTGAAGAACATGAAAAAGTAAATACAGTTGTTTTTTTCAAAGGGAAGTGGAATACAGTTGTTTTGGACAGCACTGTTTTTGTTATTGTCAGATAGAAAGTTAGCAGTGATTTGGAGAGAAAATGTATGCGTTTAGTAGGCGAGGATGATGTAGCAGGCATGGATGATTCCGGGAATGTATCCAAGAATGGTGAGAAGAATGTTGATGGCCAAGTGGTAGGTGCATCCCTTCTCCATCCACACTCCAATTGGCTGGAAAAACAGGAAGATTGTCTTAATGCGGTTGATAGGAACTCACTGGAAGAAGAACGGCGCAGATGAACTTTGGAATGTCAGTGCAGGTCAGAGCCATGATGGTTGAAGGAGTTTCTGAAAAGAAAACAAAAATAGAAAGATCATCTTTTTTGAAAAGAAGAGGAAAGAATAAAAAAGGAGGTTGAGCTGGGAAGAGGAAACCAAAACAAAAATGTCGTTTGGAAACGAGGCAAGAGAATGGGCGTTGGGGGGGGGGGGGGGGGCGGAGACTTCTATATCCCGTGACAACGAGACAACAACATCCTTTTTCAATTTATTTTGTTTTAAAATTTGGGAAAATGTGAACAATAATTGCCCGTTGCTAGGCATTTTAAACGCACAACGAAAGAAAGCTGACGTGATATATACGGAGAGAAGTGCAAGTTTCGTTTTCATATTTTGTTAACTACAAAAATTGTAGTTAAGCGCGCGTTGCGCCTGTGCTAACTAGTCATGCTTAGCATGCGTCAGAACAAAACCAAAAATACAAAATATGAAACGGGATAGTGCAATGGGAGCGGTCGGATGGGTGACACTGAAAAGAGAAAGAATAAAGTGAAGAGTGAGAAATTTGGTAACAAGTTGGATGGGAGGAGCAAACAAAAACCTTTGCGGCGGCAGTGGTCGACGGGTGAAAGTTTCTGACAACAGAGGACAGCACCGCCCTCACGGTCGCTCGGGAAAACAGCGATCATCGGTGTTCCAAACATTCGTCATTCCTTTCGTTTCATTTTGGTATACATGCATACAGACATCTGTTCGAAAATGACGCATGACTTCCTTTCGGAAGAAAGGAACAGATGATACGACTCAGTTCATTTCAGTTTTTTTTTCACACAGCTTTTATTCGAATTTCAAAAAGTACAAAAATGGATTTTCAATTACAATAATGGAAACAAAGGATTGAAACCAATACTGAAACATTGAGAAAAAGGGGAGCATTTAAAGAAAGTGGGGTGGAAATGGGTGGTCGAAAACATTATGTTGTTGTTGATTTTTAGATGCTTGTGTGATAGTCAGGTGGCATGGCATGATAATTGATCCTTTAATAGGCAAGGATGACGTAGCACGCGTGGATGATTCCGGGGATGTATCCGAGGATGGTGAGAAGAATGTTGATGGCCAAGTGGTAGGTGCATCCCTTCTCCATCCAGACTCCGATTGGCTGCAAAAAAACCGTTACTAACTGTTTAGTCTTTTCCGTGAACTGAACTTACCGGAAGCAGGAGAGCGCAGAGGAACTTTGGAATGTCGGTGCAAGTAAGAGCCATGATGATCGAGATGCGAAAGTTCTAAAAATAAAACTGTCATTCCTTGTTGTTGATGGTTCTCATTATAATGAGAGCGTAGATCATGAGTGTGAAAAGGAACGGAACGGATAATGCGGAAACGAACGAGTAATCATAAGAGGTGGAAAGGTCAAATGAGGTAGAACAGGAAATGACTGGTTTAGAAGGGAGGAAATGGAAAGAGGATAGATTTATGGTATTGTTGTGAAGGCCGTGAGTGAAGCACGCATAAAATCGACGTGACAGATGTAGAAACACTGAACGAACGTATGCCTGCTCTACGCTTATATATTCGTCTGTTGACTCACGATGCTGAAATTTTCAACAAAAAAAGACGAATGAACAGCGTTGGTTATGTGACTGAATGAATCATACTTTGAAAGGCTGGCTTCTGGTCCCTAGATGATCACGGCTTCCAATTTAAATTTCATAATCAACAACAAAAAGCTGATTTTGGTGGCAGGCAGACAATATGACGAAAACAAAGAAAACAGAACAGCAAAACAAAAGAAGACAGTAATTTGGCAGAATTTTGAGTCACATAGCATTTTTTGCCGTCTAAAGTCAAAACAAGAAAAGGGAAGACGCTAGTTCAGTCTGTCCTTTCTTCTCAGAATTGATGCGACAGGAAATGCAATACGGAGAAAGAACTCTGAGGCGCGAGGGTTTCGCAATAATCTATCTCACATTATATCAGCGTCCGTCACATCATAAAGTCTTTTTTTTCGCAGACACGATGAGTCATCCGTCTGTTTGAAAGAAACAGCTACGAAATATTCGAGAAAAGACTAGATTGAGACTTGTTGGTTTTTTGTGTACACTTACACGACAAGAAGAGCAAATAATGAACAACTGAACTACCAAACTGCTACTTGCAATTGATTATTTGACTTTGAAAATTGGCAAAAAAGGAGCAGACAACAAGAAGATACTTGAAAAAGAACAAGGGGTTTCTCAATATTTTCGTCTTTTAGTCTCAAACCGAGTTGAGGCCAGGCTAGATAGAGCGCATGGCTAACAAATGAAACAGAAGCCCGTTAGGAGGCGTGGTGTTGTCATGTGATATAATCCATGGCAACCAGCACACAACATGCATGGTTAGTAATGAAATGAGAAATGGAGAGGGGAGGGGTAGTGGGTAGGTCAGGAGATCAATGCAACGGCCGGCAGAACAGAGGGCAAATCTGCCATCGGGGCGTTTCTCTCCTCACATTCATTGATCTGCCCATGGCCCGCCGTTTCTCCGAGACAAGGGCGTTGTTTACAACACAATATGGCATTGACTTGAAGAACCCAGCCGATGCGTAGACCCTTTTTCAGAAATTTAATGAAAAAATAGAGGCACTCCATAGAATTGATGAGGGCCGCCTTTTGTTTGACGATTAGATTGGAGTAAAGCAAAAGAAGATAGGGAGAAAACAAAATTGGGTGACTTGTTTACTAACAAACCTACTTAGAAAAGATTACATTTTGAAAAATATAATAATTCAAAATGAAATGTTGATATTTGATACGAAAAAAACAGGAAAGACCAAAATACGAAAATTCAATTTCGTTTCTAAAAAGAAGGAAATTGGCAACTTGGGCAAAAGAAGAAATTGGAAACAAAGAGAAGAAAAATAGCTTTTGGTGGTGGGCAACTACTTGTCACACAAATTTAGAAAGTTTCGAAGGGAATTTTAGCAAAAACTAGCCGACCAACACGCGAATAATCCTCTACATGCATACAAATGAGGAAGCCAAAAGAGGATGTCGGAGAGTGTACCTCTTCAGAGTACTGGCCTAATGACTACTGAGGTACTGAATAAATATCGTCAGGGTCACGATCGCTAAGGTCAACAAGATGCATTATACACCATGTGGTAGCGTATTTGTGCTGCGTAGTGCCAAAAAACAGTGGGAAAAAAAGGCATCTCCGCTCGCCTTCCCCTTCATGTTGTTTTCCTTTTCTTTCCCGAAATTTGATCATTTTAAGAGACCACAACTCAAAAAAATAGCTCGCTTCTTTTTCTCTTGTGATGGTTCTCTGGGGAGAACAAAAATAAAAGTATGATTGACCAAAGCCTATTTTCTCTTTCAAGTGTACATGAAATATGAGCCTCGTGGAATAGGTTCAGAGAACCTTCTGCATTTCTAATTTTTTCTCTGGTCCGTTTTCATTATTTAGCTGGTGCCAACATGTGTCCAGTATACATAATCTCAATTTTGTAACAATTGCCTCCAGCTGCTGAGTCAAACACGTGACATATGTATGTGATATTCGCCAAAACAGAATACGAATTCTGAAAATTAGAGCCATGGGAGCGGCAAAGCACGACTTTTTCAAAAGTGACGGGGAGCTAGATCATAATACGTTTTTGATACAATTTATTCATAGAAGCCAAGCAAAATATGAAAATGACTGCAAAATAAAGAAAGGGTTAGGTGACGGGAGAGAGAATGTACACAATTTGAAGGGTAACTGTTTGTAGCGACTCGGTAAGATCAACTACAGATATACTCGTTTTGGATAAAAAGGGTAACAAAGAGGGTATGTTAAATACCGGTCAACAAACAGAAGTTAATTAAAAATGAAGTGAAGTGCAAAAGTCGTAGTTACTCCATTTTCATTGGTTTTTCCTTGATAATTGTTTCGACTGGAGTGGTGGTTGCCTTTTTGAGTGGTTTGAAGAATTTTGGAAGAACAAAAATGACAGCAAAAGCGACGATGTGTGGAAGGAAGTAAACTCTCTTGAGAACATCGAAAGCAGGGTAGAGATGCATCGTAACAAAGGAATAGGTGGCATAAGCCAGAGCGATCTTGCTGATGATGAAGGAGAAGATGTCGTAGGCAAACTTGGCTTGCTGGTTGTCCAGGAATCTCCAGCGCATTGAGCGACGGAACTGAAATGCAAACATTTGAATTTCTGGTTTTCTTTGTAGGAAGTAATCTTACAGTTTGAGCAGCAACAGTGAAGAGTCCACAAGTGAAGAAAGCCATATAGTATCCAATAGAAACTCCGTGCCAAACTGCCGACAACGTGTAGGTAGCCACAGTACGGATAGACTTTGGCGAGCGCTCGTATCCGACCTTTCTGAGCCAGAAGCCGGTCTGGATGTTCCATCCATCGAGAGTTTCCTTCAAACTTTGAGCCATTTCAACTTGGTATGGGAGCACGTTGGTGCACAATTTCCACTCGGCGTTTCCGTTCTTGTCATATCCACTGAATCCGAATCCAGACATGTTGCAGATAGCGTCAGCTGAAAAAAAAATTAAATAAAAACTTAACTTCAAAAATTTAAGTAAACTTACCAAACACCCAGGCGAAGTAATAGGCGCATCTAATGAGCATGATAGTGAAGAACCACCAAAAAAGCCATTGATAGAACGGAAGAGCATAGTACGGAGCGGTTCCGACATCTTCGACCTTGTAGTGAGCTCCGAGGGTGACAACGATAGCAAGGTAAACCATGGCTTCTGCGAACTTTCTCATCGCAGCACCATGAGGAGATGGCGTCTGAGAAAAAAACAATGTTTATATTACTTTCAAAAGATTTCAAAACCCACCTTTCCATTTTTGTCAACTTCAATATGCTTCTCATCCAAGAATCTGACGTAGTCATAGTAGTTGTTAGCAGGTCCGGTCAAGACAGTCTAAAAAGGTTTTCTTTTAAAAGCTGGCAAAATGTTTGCCAAATAAAACCTGGAAATTGAACATGAACGACATGAATTCCAGTAGCGATGGAATTTCTTTCAAAGATTCTCTCTTCTGTTCTTCAGTCAACTTTGATTGATCTTTTGACTTTCCATCTTTCAAATTGAACGCCATCATTGTCACTTTCTCCACAGCCACCATAATTGGTCCAGTGATATCCAAACTGTACGTGTCCAGAATGGCCCATCGGTAACAATGAATGAAGAATAGATATCCCATGGAGAAGGCTAGAACCAGTCTGAAAAAAGAATTGTCAAAAATAGTACGTCTGATGCATATTCTGACTTGTGAACTTGAGTTGGTGGGGCAAAGTACATAAGGGCATAACTTCCCAGAGCATTTGCAAGAAGGTGTTTTATGGCTCTGAAAAATTGAAAATTGATGAAAAATTATGAGTTGTAAATTGTATACCTTCCGAAGCAGAAAAACACAAGTGCTATACCAAGAACTGCTGGAATTACTGCTCGAGTTTGTCTGTTCACTTGTTTTAGAGAACATGTCTTTCGATAGGCGTAAGAAAGTCCAAAACTTGCAAACAAACTCAATACAAAATTAACCTGAAAAAAAGAAGATTTTCTCAAATTTCGTTCCGGAACTCACTCTATCAGCTTCAATTCCGATCATTTCAGCAAACGGTTCCAGTATTTTGGAGCCATCGTAAAACGTGTGTATTCCCGGCATTTAGGCGGAAAAACCTGAACAAAACTAAAATTAGCAAAAGGTTAATGTGTTTGTATCATGTAGACTACACTTAGCAATAGAGATAAACAAATAGTAGGCTAGAAACTAAGAAACAATAAAATCCAAAAGAACAGCTACTATGGAATTACACTATAAATCTTGAATGAAACGAAGAAGAATTCGGAGAAGTGATTGATGGTAACTCATCACAAATTGCGTAACTGGTCATGAAAAGGAGCTTCTAGAGATAAGAGAAAACGCTGCGAAAAGTGTTGCGAAAATGAAGGAGAGAGGGCAAAGGAAAAGACAATTGGCTAGTATATCACGCCACCAACACGCTGTGTCGTGCCTGTGGAAAACGCACACACACTGCCGGTCAAGGTCTAATTTGAAGTCATCGAATAAGTTGATTCCCTAACGCCCGGATGTGTGATTGTTGTTAGTTAAACCCGAATAAATTCCTTAGTCAAAAAGAGAACAAGAAAACATGACAGTTGGTGTGAATCCAAGAGAAACTGTGACACCACGTGGACAGAGAAAGAGAGATGCAGAGCGGGGTCATACGGAAACGAAACCAGTGTTTACTTTCCGAAGAAAATAGGATGACATACTGCCGCACCAACTGCAGTTAAATTGTTTTTAATGTTCCGAAATGCTGCGTTCAGTGCGAAACTGAAGGAAAATTATTAAGAATGACGTTCATTCAAAAATCGATGAGCACAGTGTGCCCAGAGAATCGATTTGGGGCAAATGTGGACCAAGACGATGGTACACAAAGGATGGCGGTTTACAATACGCGTCGCTATGAGTCATGTGGCCCAATGCACCAGAGCGCATTTTCATAATAGAGCGCATTTTCAGTTTGTTGTTTTTCGGTAGGAATATCTGATTTTTCAACTTTCCCTCTTTTTCTCGCTGCAATTATTGTCAGGAGCTTATCTATTTATCATCGACTTTCCGATTGTTTGTAAAAGTGTTGGAAAACGATAAGAACGGGCGAGGGTCGGTAGAAAAGTGAAAAGTCGGGTAAAGTTCATACCGCTTATGCTTTTTATCACTGGAATGCACGTTTCTACAGGAAAATTTGCAACGCGACATACCGGAATACTGCATCAAGCGTCAAACACAAACGACGATTTTAATTGAAATCAAATGGGATGGCTTGTAATCTTCAAGGCTTTCAAAGCACTTGAAAGCAAATTGAAATAGGGTTTTTGTTTTGTGAGTGAAAATACTCAAAGATCATGGTGAAAAACCTATTGCATCATTAAAAAATTTCGATAAACCTTTTGCTGCATAAAATATTCTCACGGTCTATTTCTTGAATTTCAGATGAGACAGTTGTAGATGATAAATAATTTATTGAAGTTCATAAATATTATTATTTTAATTATCCTTAATTTTCCAATAGTAAACTACTTTTTTTGAATTTTCAAAACTACTTGTTAAGTAGATGGGGGTTTTATATTCCAGTAAATACATACACGTGAAAGACATGGGTAACATGATAAAAAAAAATGGATAAAAACAATAGAATACTAGGTGCAAACTAAAATAAAATAAAGTAGATGAATAAGAGAAGGTTAGTAATAATTAGAGTATAAATATTGAAAAAAGTTAAACTATAGCACCGGCAGGGTTTTCGAGCCAAGGATACATAGTCGGACATGGTAGACATGTCAGGAACTGATGCTCCTGGCTGGATAACGACGGCGTACTGTAGAGACACTTGTTCGGTTTGTCGCATGTCGAAAGTGAAGGATTACGATTGAATGATAGAGTTATTGGGCAGCCGACCGCTTTTGACTGAAAACAGAAAACCTCTGGTTAAAATAGACCAGAATACACTTACGTCTCTAATTTGATTGAGCGGAACTGGTCGCTTCATCCAATCAATAAGTTGTTTGATAGTAACTATATAAACATCTTTCCGTGCTGTGATCTTGTTCAAGAACTTTTGCACGGCCTTCATTCCTTTGTTCTGTCCCGCTAATTGCAGGAAGTCTGCATTCAATGACAAGACATAAGGCGCTCGGTTTCCGTTGTAGCTTCGTTCGAAATTTCGCATTATGATCTCTTCCTAAACTTTTGGATTCAGTTTAGAAACGCCTTCTTTTCTGGAAACATTACCAATTCTTCCACAGTATTATTAAGATCAACAGCAGCACGAATCATGCTAGATCTTCTGAAGCTGTCAATTTGTCTCATGTATGAGCCGTAGAACTGATTCAGAGGGACGGTCCAGATTCCGGGGAATGAACTCTTTGGACAGGACTCCTCGTGGCAATCCCATGCAACCTGATAGTCAAGGGTTTGTGGCCAGAACGGTTCTCCGTGAATTCCAGGGTTAGCGGACATGGAGTTATCCCAAAGGAAATCAGCTCCAGCCATCATCTAAAAAGAACAATTTGAGAAATTACGTAATGAGCACATAGTTTACCTCAAACATATTGTCACCTCCAAGTGCAAGTTGCGGAGCACGGATTCCAACAATCTCTTCTTCTGGAGCTCCTCCAAACTTTGCAAGAATTCTTCTCTGACCATCCATCTCGTTCAACCATCTGTTTGTGTTTTCATGCTCAAGGGATTCGTGTCTGAATTGATCGTTTCAGTTTATTCTTGTTTAAAAAAATCGGTCTTACGAAATAGAGTTTGAGGCAATCTCCATGTTCTTCTGAACCAACCAGTTGACGGCGTCGTAGTTTGTCCATTCGTGAGAAATAAAGAAAGTTGCTTTCACATCACAACCATTAGGATTTCTAAAAAATATAAATGAATATTTGAAAAAAAGATGCAATTTTCACTTCAAAACGTCATTTTCAAACAGTTTCTTGTAATCTGGGAATGTCTTTCCATTAACCGCGTCATCAAAAGTGAGAACAACAAACTGAGGTGTCTCCTCAACACGGAGTCCTCCTGGTGGTTTTCTTCCTAAACTTTCATTCCTGTTTCCGGTTAACATACTGTCAGTCCCTCACCATTATCACTGCAGAAACAGCTGGGAAGCTTGCACACTGACTCATCACACGGTTGCGCTCTTTGTCGGTTCGGCACTTGCATTGAAGAGAACCTCAAACCGGCTCCATTCACGAAGTGCACTTTTGAACTGCGTGCTTCTGTAAACAACCGTATATAGAACACCGATGTCATAGATTTACATACCGATAGGTCTACAGTATCCATCTTCAGCGAAATGATGATCATCGCAAGCACACATTCCTTCGAAACAAGTCGATCCGCCAGTACATTTCTCTCTCATACTGCAAGTGTCTCCTGGAGCAGCGAATGCTGGCGCGGCTGGAAAATGAAGGTTTCTTGAAAAACAAAATGAAAATTAAACATTTCTGTTTGCAAATTCCCTTGATGGCAACATGCTGAGCAGCACAAATGCATCTCTTCGTATCATAGTCACAAATTGAACCTCCTCCGCAGATTTCTCCATTTTTGCAAGTTCCGCCAACTCTCGCCACCTTGTGCTTACTTTCCCCTAAAAATCAGAATTCTCTCGTGACCTTCGTTTGTCATTCTCCATACTTGAAATACACTGTCCGTTTTGAAGAATGAAGTTTTGTTGACATTGGCAATATCCGTTAAGGCAAACACTTTCACCCAAACAAATGTCGATGGTATCGCAAGCTGATCCAACTGCAGCCACTTTCGGCACTTTTTTGGTAGTACGTCTGTCGGGGAAGCCAAAGATGTTCGATGGTGGGGTTGGGAACGACTCGGTTGTTTTTTGAACTTCCATTCGTGGCTTAGGGGTGATAGTCGTAGTGGTTGTGGTAGTTGTGGTTGTGGTCGTGGGAGTTGTAACAACTGAAAAGAAGCACCATTCGAGATTTGATCTGTTATTATTAGATCAACCTTGTTGTTTCTTTGTCTGCATAACACGGTTTGCTTTTGTCGGTGGCATTGTAATGGCCGTATGTCGGTTACTTTCATTGATCTGAAAAGGATTGTTCATGCTTTTACTAGTTTTTTTAAAAAGAAAACCTTGGTAATGTCGAAACCTTCACACCATCCACTTGGCGCAAGCAGAAATCCTGGACTACATTTGCAAATCTTATCAATACACTTTGCTCCGTTCATACACTGATCCTGGTGACGGTTGCACGCTTGTCCATATTTCAATAGTCTTCCTCGTTTTCCTTGGAACATTTATTTAAAGTCTGTGACAGAATACAAATCCACACGTGAAATACAATTAGTGATGTGGGGAAAAAAAAGAAATGAAAGGCAGATTTGGGAAAGAGGGTACGCGGGAAGGGAAGAAAACGATGAAAGCACAAAGAGTACAGTTATTATTATTATTAACATTATTCACCAGTGAGATTGTTTACAAAATCTTTTGTGTGTATATGTGATTGTGAAAAGACAAACAGAGAATCATATAAATCTGATAAAATCTGAATAAATTAGTGACACTCACTCATGTGTTGGGGAAGAGAAACTGGAGATATGAAACAAGGGGAAATGGGTTCTCAAAAAGGGAACATTCGATGCTAAACGTTTCTATTACCAGAAAACATTTAGCTGCGTTTGGAGTGGGATAGGATGATATATCAAACTCTGGTCATGAATAACTATTAAGGGAAATTGGTGGACTACCAAGACTTGCAACAATTATACTCTTCAGTGGCAAAACCACCGGAAGTGATATAACAGTAGGACCTTGGTGGACAGTTCGGTTCAAGTCCATTGCACATGATTAGTTTTCCACCGTCATCTCTGGTTGGCTCATTGCCCGGTGGACAGTTTCCGTTGCCACTTCCCGTTTTGTAAGCTCTTCCGGAACCACCAGCACCGCTTCCTCCGGAGCTTCCACCACTGTTCTTGTTCTTTGGCCGTGGCCTTCTGATTGGTGGTCCGACGATTCTTGGCTTTTGGGTTTCTTGTCGAGCCGGAGTGGCAATGGTGACAGGTTCAATGTTAGACAGTTCAATCTCTTCTCTGGGTTGCATTCTCTCGGAAAGGGTGGCTACTTTATGTTTGGCATACGACACGGGAATCGGTCGCTCGATGACGTCGATATCTGAAAAGTTTCGTTAGTGCACACGGGAGGATAACAAGTCTGCACTTCATGAAACACGTGAATTTGTCTTTTTGAACACGAACACGGGAGAAAACTGTCAAACGACACACAAGTTGCTTGGTTCAGTGACTCGCTCTTACCTTCTAATGGTTCACAGGTTCCCGAATTGTCGACGAATCCTGGTCTGCACTTGCACTTTCCGGAAACACAAATCTTGTTCGATCCACAGTTAGCATCTCTTTCACAGTCAGCTGAAAAATATTGTGTGTTAATGATTTCAATTTTAGAAATCATACTGGCAAAAGATGGTTTTGGTGTAGTAACGACAGTTCTGATTGGAGTTGTCAGTCTGGTAGTCACTTGTGGCAGAGTTGGTGGCGGCATGCACTGGACGTTGAACACGATTTGACCTGGTGGACACATGCAAATGCCGGTGTCCATGTCGCAACTGGATCCTCCGTCACAAGTTTCTCCATTCTCACAGCTCTCGAGTGGTTTCGAAATGGTTTTCATCTTTGGAGTAGTTGGCATTGGAAGAGCAACACAGTTTCCAGAAACAGCAATGTACCCAGGTTGACAACGGCACAAACCACTTTCGCAACTGAATAATTGCTTTGTAAAGCTTGAATAAACCTATACTTGTTGTCTTACGTGCTGCCCTTGGTGCAAATAGTGTTAGCATTGCAAGATGCTCCTGGTACCACTTCAATCTTCTTTGGTGCAATGCACTGTCCAGCGGAGATTTCGGATTTGTCTTGTGGGCATTCACACAGCTGAATTTTTTTTGTCAACTAAGATTTTTGAAAATACTGAAAACCTTTCTGAATGAGCAACTACTTCCTCCAACACATGCCTGTCCTTGGGTGCAGGTCTCTCCTGGTTTAGAGAAAAGCTTAGCAGTGGTAGCTGAAAAATGTTGACATCGACAGGTCAATCGATAAATTGTAGTGGAGCTGTTTGATTCAAAATGTGCAAGCAAACATTCTCAAAAGCTCTGCAGAATGCGATTTCATTGTGCTTTGACCAGCAAGTGAGTGTAGTGCTTTTTTGTGTTTGTGTTTTGTTTTTTCTACCTAACTTTTCAATTTGGTCAAGTTGCTTTTTTAGAAACATTATTGAGGAACACAGCAACACACTAGCAGTAAACTTGCAAAACACGCCAAGACTCAAGCTATTATAATTGGAAAAAATGGAAGAAAGAAGGAAAATGAAGGAGGCTGATGAAAAAGATAAAGAGAGAAAGAAAGAAAGGACCGTTCGGATGTCAAACCTTCATGTCGTGCTTTTCCTCGAGCTTTTCTGCGTGCCGCCTCTTCCGGTGAGACACATCCGTCGTGATGGAGGACGTATCCATCCGGACATTGACAAGACTTGTTACGACACACAGTGTTGCCCTTGCAGATCAAACCGATCGCCGTGCATTCATCCTGAGCCTGTTCAATGACAGCAGTGGTTAGAGGAGCATGCGTTGGAATCTCTATGAAAGCGGGCTGTCGGCGAGTGCTGAGCAAGTCAGCAATAGTGAATGCACTCGTGAACAAACTGGTTGTAGGTGACGGTGGAGTGGTACCTTGGGTCGTCGACGGTAAAGTCGTCAGTCTTGTCGTAGTGTACTTTTCACAACGCCCGCTGTTGCTGGGCTGTTGACCGGCCGGACAGAGACAGAACCCTTCAATGCAACTACTCCCACCCACACACACATCAATAGGTCCTAGAACAAAGGAAAGTTAAAGATAGAACATAGAAGAGACACTTCAAACCACATCTTCCTCCTGGCACAATTTTCTTGCCTTGTGGTGGAGCTTGGGTGACGAACGGTTGAGCCTTGGTGATGGTCACTTGTGGAATGTTGACAGAAATTGGGAGCTGAGGAGGCAATGGAACTTGAGGAATAGACGTCTGAAAATTAGGAGAAGTGTCAATAGAATCATGCATTTTGGTTGACTACTCTAGGTGGCAGTGTTGGTTTTGGTCCGGATTGGATGCAGATTCCACGATTAACAATCATCGATGGGTCTGGGCAAATGCACCATCCTGAAGCAAAAATTAAACATTAAAAAGTCAGTATTAGTGATTACCTTCTCTGCACACAGAGCCTCCGGTACATTCACGAAGGTTGGAACAGGATCCTCCTGGTGGCGATGTCACTGGTTCACTGGCTGAAAACACTTATTTAGTGAAAAGAGTTACAAGCAGACCGAGTTGACTCAACATTCAACAAGATATTATCCAAATCACAGGCGGGGTTGTAAATGGAAAATAGGTTAAACAAACTCACGGTTACAATCTAAATCACCAAACTTGCACATGCATAATCCACTAAAACAATGCAAATCTTCACGGCATCGGGTTATGTTACTACACTGAGAGCCTAATCCAACGTGCCAGTCACGAGAGACACATTGATCGTTTTCCGGCATGTCTTCGTAACTGCACACGCAGTAGTTCTTGAAGCAGATAGAATCGTTTCCACATTTCCGATGTTCATTGCATCCACTTCCAGGAGAAACCATTTCCTTGACTTCGGCAATTGAGGCTAAGCAGTCTTCTGTGTTCCCATTGCATACACATACAAATTCTTCACACTTGAAGTTTGGCTGACACTCGGAGTCATCGGAACAGTCAATGGAAGACAGTTCTCTGCGAACCAATCTCTTCATATCATTACTCTCATTTTCTTCACTTTGACTTTCTTCTTGAGCTTCAATTACACTATTTTCCTTCACTGTGTCATTCTCGATTGAATCGGTTCGTAGTACAGCAAGACAGTTTCCACTGTCGTTATATGTTCCCTCTGCGCACTCACAGTTGGAGTCTCCACAAACAGAGCCATTTATACACACTTCGCCATTTTCACATGATGTTTCCGGAAGTGACACAATCACGCAGATTCCAAGAATTAAGCGTTTGTCTTCATGGCAAGCGCATTTTCCAGAAATACATTCACTTCCGGAGAGACACATTGAATCCTCGTTGCACTCTCCGTCAATAGCAACAAGATCATATGATTCACTTGTTGAAATGCACTCATCCTTCCACAAGATTGTGTTCTCAACACACTGACAGATTCTTCCAAGTCCAAGAATGCTTTGGCAAGTGGAATTATTCTCACAGCTTTCTCCATTTTGACAGTTTTCAAGTGGTAAGGAAGAGGTTCTCTTCATTTCGATTTTCTTGCTCTGATGAAACCGAAATTCTTTTCCAAGAGGTTGAAGTCCAAGAACTCGAAGTTCATCAACTTGTGGTGGGCATATTCCGTTTTCAGCCGTCACATCTTGGAGACAACGACAAAACTGACTTTCGCAAACCGAATTTCCAAGACACACTTCTCCACTGCCGCAATACTCCCCGGGAAACGCAATTTTGTACTTCATAGTTGAATTGTTCTCTTCTTCGGCAACAGTTTTTGCACCATAAGCAATTGGGAAACTAGAGAAAACTTGTGGGAACAGGTTATTTGGTTGATTGTTATCAGGAGGAGGTGGAATCATTGTGAACGACAAGATTTCCGGCCATTTGGTAGTCGTATCAAATAGTCCTTCGTGGCTGAGTTCTTGCAGTCCGCGAAACTCGTTTTTGAGGTTATTCTGAAGTGGAGTGTTTTCCCCAATGTTTTTGTCCATTGGTAAAATACTGAAACTTTTGATTTCCGGTGGACTATTGAAACACATAGTATCAGCAATTTTGTGACCGTTTTTGCAGACGCAGTATCCGTTGTCGCAGTAAGCTGACTTTTGACAGTTTCTTGATGTAACACAGTCTTTTCCAATCGACTCAAATGTGTTCTCGCATCTTTTTCCTTTGGTTGCCATTCCTGACGGACATTCGCACACTCCACTCATTAAACTGCAGTAGCTGTTGTAGCTGCACACAATTTTAATGGAAGTGCAATCTTCTCCAGGATGAGCCATTTTGGTGTCTGCACAATTTGATCCAGTACAGGTGCAAACTCCAAACATGCATTCACTGCCGTCAAAACATTGGTTCGATGTCATACATGGCTCTCCAACAGCAATAGCAGGTTCGCAGATTCCTGAAGTTGCACGGAAACCAGCCATACAGTTACATGAATTGGCAAAGCAGAATGAGAACGAAGGACACTCGGAGTTTTGGGTGCACTGATGGCCAGCGAGAATTGAAGAAGACGGACGATGAACTGCTGGGAAAGAAGGTTCAGTTGGAATTGTATTTTTAAACTCCATTTCCATCTTCTCCAGCTCGTCGATTTTTCTTTGAATGTATTCATTATTTACTGTCGTCGTTGTTGTCGTCATTGTTGTCGTAGTTAGTGGCGGCACTGTAGTCGCAATTGGCTTGATTTTGTTGAATACTGAGAGGACCGAGTGTTTCTTGACGCATTTCTTGTTGACATCAACAACTTCATCATGTGGACAACGGCATATTCCATTTTTGGCACAGAATGATCCACCGCCACAAGGCTCTCCTTTTGCGCATGATTTTCCAGGTATTACCATCAGTGCCAAATGAAGAGGCACACATTTTTGACCGTCACTTAGCAACTTCCGTTTGCATTTGCAGATGCCGTATAAACATATTGATTCTCCAACACAATCATATCCATTGGAGGGATCACATGCGAGTCCCGGTAGAACGTGGTGTATAGCTGAACGGCAGCTAGATTCGATGATAGTTTCTCCTTTCTTGCATCGGCAAACACCTTCAAGACATTTAGTGCGAAATGAACAGTCAGATGTTGCGGTGCATTGACTTCCAGGCGTCGCCTTATCAGATCGAGAAGAGAATGAAATTTTCTCCTGTTGACAACTGTTTCCAACAACTTTCAACCCAGGTAGACACAGACATTCACCGTTGACACATATCATGTTTTCAGGGCAAGAATCATCATTTTGACATTCCGTCTGTGTAGTACTGACTTCTTCGTTTACTGTAGTAGTGGTCGACGGTTGTTCTGTCACCACAATGCACATATCATTGTCAAGAATTTGATCGGCCTCACAAAGACATACACCATCTTGACATTGTGAACCTCCTTGGCATGTATCTTCCGTGAAGCAAGGCATTCCTGGTTTCTTGACTTCCCCAATTCGGTTTTTTTCTAGTTGCGATTGACCAAGGCTAGTTGGAACTGCATCAGTTTCATGAACGCAACGTCCTAATACTGCTATTGTTTTCGAAACGCACATGCACAAGCCGAATCGGCAAGCTGCTCCGTTCACACATTGCTGTCCTCTCCGACAGGTTGATCCGATTGGTACGGTTGTTTGAACGCATCTTTGATTGTCGAGTGTCCGCGAGAGATCGCAACGGCACTTGCCCAGATAGCAGCTACTGCCGCCGGAACACATCTCGCCGTTGGAACAATGACCGCCCGGAAACTGTTTGCATTTTCCCGTGATCTCGACAGCTCCGTCGACACATTGGCACAATGCATCTTTGCATTTTGATCCCCCGGCACACCGATCTTTTGCGTTGCATTGATTGTTGATGTTTTTGAACGCTCCGTGGAAAAGTGGTGGAAGACAGTTCCCGTTCTGGAATAACAATATGAAAATACAAACATGACATGTGTTTCAACTTACAATGTCGAATTCTTCGGTCTCGCATTGGCATTTCTCGTTTTCACAAACGTAGTATACAGGGCAAGCCAAAACATTTGAACATGTCTGTTCTTTTGGAGTTATTCTTGAGCTTGGGCGGTCAGTAACACATATGCCTTCCATTTCGTGAAATCCGGCGGAACACTGACAAATCCCATTGATGCACTCGGCATTTCTAGTTTTACAGATTTCTACATTTTCCGAGCAGCTTTCGACTTGTCGCTTGGCACGTAGCTTTACGTGACTAAGACAATCTATGTTATCGGGACAAATGCACATATGGTTAAAACAGGCACGAGGGTAATAGCATGCTCTTGAACATTCGGTTTGTTTGGGAGAGGTCACATCACAAGTTTGGGTTGACGAGTTATACGAATGACGATCAGGACAAATGCACATGTTTTGAAAGCACACACTTTCGTTGGAGCACGGATTAGTTGAGGAGAATCCGCAGGGTTTGTTAGGAGGGGAAGTACCTGTTTGGAGGGAAAAGTTATCGTTATTTCAGGGAATAGAGTCGGAAAAAGAAGTAACCTGAGACACATGTCTGATCAACCGCTTTTTGTCCCTCCGGGCATACACAAATCCGATCGACGCAAAGAGTGCCAATATGGGCAGCATCGCATTGCGAGTTACTACGGCAACCAACTTGTCCCGGATAGATAACTAGAAGAGGAGAGAAACAGAAAATAGAAATAGCAGAAGTCCCGATACTAACCTTTTTCGCATCTTCCTTCAATGTTGACATGAGTGGAGAGGCACTGGCAAGATGGTGGATTGGTGTTTCCATTGCAGTAGGCACCGATCATGCAGTCTGTGTTCAAGGAGCATCTGACTCCGACACCAGCTTGCTTGCTTCCTCCTGGAAATGAAAAATTAAAAAATATTATTTAATTTTCCCACTTACCAATCTTCATTTGGTTGATCTTAACAGACGATTTTGGCATCTGTGGTGGAGTAGTGTAGATTTGTTTTGGAACGAATGGAGTAGCTGCCGGAGTAGTCGGGAAGGTTGGGAATGTCTGGACTTGTGGCGGCGGAGGTGGAGTGGTTTGGTAGTAAACTTGTTGCGAAGTTGGCTGGTATGGGAGCTAGAATAGAAGTAATTGTGTATTCCTTTAATCTGAATATGTACCTGAGTGATTTGCACAGTTTGTGGTGGAGGTCTTGTTGGTGGCGGCATAGTTTGGACTGGAATTTGAACTGGTGGAAGAGTTGGTGGGGGCGTCATCACTGAATGCATTATCGGGTGAGTTGGAAGGAGAAGTATTAAATTTCAATTAAATAGAACAATTTCAAAATTCAAAACAGCTTGTTTTAATTAAAGCCAAGCACTAATCAGCAAAGAAAATGTTCGTTACCAAAAACAATGAGTAAATTAAAAGGCGTTTGAAATTTTGTGTAATTTTGTTGGATATCACAAGTCGGAAATAACAAACCGGGTTGTGTGACTGTCACAGGAGCGGTCACAGAAATGCATTCTCCGTTACTCAAGTCAGTGTGGGCCGGGCAAACGCAAACCGGAATCATCACGTCACAAACACTTCCTTTGGTACAAATCTCGCCATTGTCGCAAAGTTCGCCAGGGCCTTAATGTGTTGGGTGTTAAACAGTTCATTCACATTCCAAGTGAGCATCAACTTTGGCATTCTACAAAGTCAACTTACCGACAAGCTTTTGTTGCTGACGGAGCACACATTTGCCTTCATGTTGAATCAGTGGAGACACGCATGTGCATCTTCCCATGACACAAGAGCTTCCATGATCACATTCAGCCAAATCAGAGCAGAGAGCGCCGATTCCCACTGTAAAACGACTATTGGACACGAAACACGACTTTCCTTAGACTAAGCAGATCGTTTGTTCCGAAACTTTTGAAGAACAAACGATTGCTTCAAGGGCCCTGTGAATTTCGGTTCAGAAAACAAAGAAAAAGAAAAAGAAATAGAAATAGAAATGAAAATAGAACCCAAGAGAAAAAAAACAGAAAAAGTGCAAAAAAGAGACCCCTTTGAACAGAAATAGTCGATGCAGCTGGCAGGACACATTCTCCATCACGAGCTTCCAGATCACCGGGACAAAGACAGATTCCAATGGGAAGAGTGCAAATTGAACCACCAACACAAATCTCGTTCGACTTGCACGAGGCACCAGGAATAGCTAGAAAATAGAAGAAACCAAAAGATACAGTAAGAAGTGAAAAAAAGGAAAAGAGGCATGCGACATTAACAGTGCTGACTTACCGAGCGTAGCAACCTTAGGCTTAATCTCAGGAATCGGAGCAATCGGGGCTGGGTTTGTGTTAATGTTTCCGGTGTTCTGTCCACCTTGGTTCTTGTTGAAGTTGAAAACGAATTTCTGGTTTGGATTCGGTTGGAATGGATTCACTCCGAACTCCGAGTTTCCATTTCCGTTCCCGTTACCATGCCCATTTCCTGCAAATGTTAAGTTTTTAAATGTTTCTGATTATGATTGAACCGTTCATGCCGTTCATTTGGTTGTTATTGTTGTTGTTGGCATTATTATTATTCCAGCTAAAGTTTGGATTCCAGTTGAAGTTTTCGTTCTTGTTTGAGTTCATGTTGTTGTTGTTGTTGTTGTTGTTGTTGTTGTTGTTCTGAGTGTTTCCAAAATTAGTGAATTTAAAATTGTTATTCGGCTGAAAATCTGGAACTTCAGAAGTCTGTCCAAACGGCATGAAGCCTCCATTATTGTTGTTATTGTTGTTTCTCTGAAACATTTCCGTTTGAAAATTTCCTTTTTTACAACTTTACATTTCCATTAGAACCAGAGAACGAGTTGAAGTATTGCGATGGTCCGTCAACGGTAGCGGATACGAACGGCGGCTGCGAAGATTCACAGGACAAGGTGTCAAGTTTCGGTGTAGTTCCGTATGGACACATACACCGAAGAGAGTCCAAATCGCACACAGATCCACCAATACAAGTTTCCCCGTTGGCACAGCTGTTATTCAGAATTGCTGCAAATACGATACCATTCAAAGCGCGTCGTGGAACTGGATGCTTACCAATACTCATTGTTTGTTGTTTTCGTGCTTTTTTCTTCTGTTCCTTGCATTGTTGGTTGATGAAGTCAAATACCATATTGTTCGGACAGAGTTTTCGCTCCCAGAAACCAATTGTTCTGAAGGAAACGAAGAGTAATGCTTGTCGGATTCATGATGATCTTACCCGACTCCGACGCTCTGACAACTCATGAAAGCACGCTCGTCGCCATCTGGATCTGCTGTGAGTAGTCCATCGAGCTCTTTATTACATGGCACATTGATTCCCACTTGTTGAGCTGGAAAGTCATGTTGATTTCTCAAATTTCGAGTCACTTTGAATTGCCGACGTACCTATGGTTATGTGGTAGATAACTGAAATAGCGAGAAGCACTCGCATCGTTTTTGTTGAAGCTGATTGTTCCCGCTAGATCTTGTGTCGTTGGCGAGCCTTAAATAGGGAAGTTCAGGTATTTGAAATGTTCGAACAAAAACAGTTTCATTGAGTTGAAAACTTATTTTCAATAGTAAAAGCAAAATTTTAGTACTACTAATAACATTAGATGGGGGGATCGGAAGAGCAAACGCGACCAGGAAAAGTGAAATGGAATACGGAAGTGAGATGGTGGGCTCGGCGCGGTAAAGAGGTGCATGAATATCAAGTACTATTGAAGTCATTTTACGGTGCGACTACTCAACATGTTTACAAATCTCGGTTCGTCCACCTCAAGAAGACCCAAATACATTGTGCTTGTGCAATTGGGCGGATCATTGAAAAGTGACCCTATGACTCAAAACTCAAATTTCAATGAACCGACGATTAAAAATTGCAGTGCAAAAAACTAAAACATGATAAAACATTGACTTTAGGAAGTTGTTCTTATCAAAAAGCGATTTTTAAAAAAGGAAATATCAAAATCACATGAAAATGTGGTCAGAGGAAAAAAATGAACACAAAACTTTTTGTCTGAGACTAGAGTAAACTGGAAGGCCACGAATGACCGTAAAACGGGTGTCATCATTTGTTTACAGTGTGCTCGCAGACCCGGCGGCCGAGTGGTATCAATAGAGAAAAGAGTAGGCCGGGAGTTGGGATAAGATGAACGCAAGAGGGCGCAGTCGAGAGGTGTTCTTAGTTTTTGCGCGAGTCCGTCCCCCCTACCGTCTTTTCTTCTTTTCCTCGGATTTTAGCACCCTTTTTCTTCCCGTTGCGTTGGTCAACTCGATGTTGACTCAACAACGAGAGGGATCCCTCCCGAATGTCTCTGACCATATACCGGCGATGAAAGTAGAACGAGAGAACGAAAGGGCGTGATGTTATGACAAGAAGCAGAGTCTCGATCAGAAAAAGAAAAGAAGCAAGTGGGGGACTTTTTTGGGAACAGACGACAAGTGTTGAACCAACGGATTAGAACCTGACCGTGGTTTCGCAAGAAAAGGTGTGAATTGCGAGAAACGATAGGAGTGAAGAACGGAAAAGGAAAACAAGACTAAAACAAAAGCACGATCCGGGGGGAATTGAGCTAAGGAATCTGTGACGTTCCTCCCGGAACCGTACCTTTCATAAGAGAACCAAAAAACGTGGTTGCGAAACATGAGACAAACAAGAGGATCGACAATGAATACGCGATGATGAAACATGAACCGAGACGTTTTTGATTTGGAGAACCTGGAGAAGGATTGCGAGACAATTGCATTGAAAAAACTATAGTCTCGGGGAAGAATGAATGGAACGTTCGGATAGACCAAATCTGCAGACATCCAAAGATTTAGGTTTCAACAAGAGGAAATCTGTGGACAAACAATGAACATACTATTCCGTTCGAAATACATTTTTCTAAGGAAGACAAACGAGCGGAAATGAGTAAAATGCTCGTGTCGTCTCGAATTTCATAACCGCCGAACAGGCTTCTCATAATTTCACGCGCCTGCACTAAGAGGCTTTGATGATGACCGCACGCTCGCGCACCTAATCATGTATAATTCGCACGATTGAGATCGAAATGTGTGGAAACGGGACAAAAAAAGAGCAGACCGCCACACTTGTCTGTTTTGTTTTCGGAGAATTTATAATCAATGATGCGAGAAGTTACGGTAGATTAAAATGAGAGAAAAAGTGAAGCTGCAAAAAATAAAATATTATAATGCAAAGAAACTATTTTGTTTCCGTTTCCGTTTTGGGAATGACCTGAGGGTTTGGAGAGCCAAGTGGAAGATATGGAAGAGAATAGAACGAACAATCTTCAGCTCTCGGCAGCTCGCCCTCACCCTATCCTTCTGAGCTCACAAATATACACACAAGCCCGTTTGGGAGGGCCGACCGTGGGCTCAGCAGCCACTTTCAAAAAGGCTTGTTTGATTGTGTGTATACCCGAAATTCTTTATCTCATCCACCTCTCGCTGACCAGCTCTTGTCGAGAGCAGCGCTCACCGGTCTGCCCTCTAGTGGCCCTGCATTGCATTGGTCGAGGAGCATGAGACAAAAAATTGATGTGTGCCAATGGCTAATTATAGGTGCAGGAAATGATAAGATCCAAACAATCGGAACATTTAGCTTTACTATATGTTTGCGGTAAAGGAAACGAGAGTGGCACCTTTGCACATTGAAAGCTACCGAGAGAAGAGTAATTGATACTGCACAAACAGTCGACTAACCGTTTTTGACATATGTCACATGTCAAAAACGTTCGAATCACTAAAGGGCAGGTATGCCGGATGTCTGTCGACCGGAGCAAAATGTTGCCCACAAGAAGGAGACTGACAGTGTGTCGGCTGACAAAATGAAAAGTGAACATGGGAGACTGGTCACTGGGAAGTTGTCCAGCATAAATAAGAACTGCTCACGGCTCTTGCCCAGAACCAGTCACTTTTCAAGCACCCGACAACACATAATTCGGTTTTTTTGTAAAACCATGACACTTGAGATTTATCATGTCCACTCTCTTTCCGCATGTACTTTCATCTCTTCCAGTTTTTTCTCAAGGCAAAACACAAGCGTGATAAGCATACAAGTGGATGTGGCGGGCCTCTCGGCGGTTCGCCGAGGAGAGCGTTGCGGTAGATCTAGATGGACATACATATGTTGAATAGTCGTGAGTGCGCAACACTTGTTGCTGAACAGCAGTGCTCGAGCCTGCTAGCAATGTTCCTGTTGCTGCTTCGAAACAAAAACACTGTGCGTTCGTCTTGTTGAAGGATGGATTTCGAAATGGAGTTGACACATACGATCTGAAGATTTGCACTGAAAATAGAAACGAACGCGCACTTGAGTGACACGGCTCGGGTTACGGAAAGAAGTGAACCGTGGGGTTTGGAGATCAGAGAGACAATCAAGCAAACGGCTTAGGTGGATAAGGGGTCAGATTTGTAGACAATGAAAAGGTCTGAAACTGGTGGTTTTCTTGCTTGTCCCTAATGATAGTTTCTGTACACCAAGTATTTTGAATTTGCAAAGTCGAGTCTCATTAACATTAGTTTAGTATAGCTCGAATGAACGTTAGCGTTCGCTTGCTCCGGCCAGCCTAACAACGCCAATTAGTGCAGAATAATCAATCCAAAGCTTTCTTCTCATCAGAAGTCTGGTCGACTAGTTGTATCTTGAACATTTTGTTGCTTATTCTGCTTCTACTTTTTCTTGTCTTCTCCAAAACCTTGACCATGCAATTAATTTGAATATTCAACCCGTTTTTCCGGGAAGAGACATCGTGAGTGAGTGACAGGCTGGCTGACCCGAAAACTCGACTAATTTCACTTTCTCTCCGATGTTCTCCGCCTCACCTTCATATGGGACCACAGCAGGCTTCTGCTCGTAGCATGCCTGCTCCCCTCCGCCGCTCCCTCCCAATCTTCTTCCTCATTCATTTTTTGCGTTAGCACTCAACCCCGTCGATTCAGCCAGCTTCTATTCCATTCCACAATTTCCAACTTTTCGTTTCTTTTCTAATTGCCAGTGGCCAAGAAGTGATGTGATGAATTGTCTAGATTTTTCAAGTCTTCACACGGCCACCCGAAGAGAATAATATTTATGGATGTGTGTGGCTGTGTGAGGCTTCAAAGTTTTTTCTGACGTCCGTCCGTGCCCCTCCCCTGCTACTCGTCCTAACCCGACCCCGACCCCTTTGCGCATGCTCCCTAAAACTTCGAGTTCCCGCTAATTGTTCCCCTGAGCATCGGGGATTCAATTGTGCTCCTCATGCTCATTCACAACCATTCTTCTCTTTTCCCCCTTGCGTTCTGATTTTATCATTCCTTCTTGGTCTTTGAGTGCTGTAGTTGAGTTCATAACGCTTTTCTTGACACTTTCAGTTCACTTTTGTTCCATTTTTCGACCAATACTAATCGGTCAACAAACAAATTAACTTTTTTACTTTTATTTTTCACCACTTGTCATAGAAAACTGACAATTGAAGATGGCGGCTATAGAAAGAACACAACACATCTTTCTTGGGATTCTATAATTTTTTATTGTCTTTTTCTCTTTTAATCCTTTGTTCTTCCAATGTTTCCAAATTTAGATGCACCCCGACTTGAGATTGGCAGTTCTTCTCACAACAATAGGGTTTCTTCCGACGAGCGATGAGCTACCAGAGCCCTGTTTTCTCAAGTGCAAAGACAATTACGTAAGTGAGAGAAAGACGGATAATTGATGTCTGTCAGTGATTTATTATTCGATCCTTTGAAGACACGGAAAGAAAACCTTTCTCAATCTATTATTCTAGATGAACGGAATGCAGTTTGACATGGGCGATTTCCACGAGTGGTCAGTTGATATGGTCACTCCGATGAACAGCTTATTGAAGTAATACTAACTTATTTCTTATTCATTCTTCTCAACTTTCGTATTCTTTTTCAGATTTGGTAAAGGCAAAATGGCACTTCGTTTGACTCGCGCTTGCCGCAGAAACGACGAGTATCATAGTTGCTTGCAAAGATGTCCCAATGTCCCCGCAAAAGAAATACTTATAAAAGGACAAAACGTATGGATGATACTCTGTCACGACTTCAGAAATGATACAGGTTTCTGACACTGTCAGAAAATTTGTTATTTTTTTTAATTTTCAGATTTTCGCGTAAATATCGTTCCCTGTTGGTCAGAATACGGTCATGAGATATCCAGTCGGTGTGATTCTCTGGCTTCGTTCCTGCAAGCAGAGGTTCTCCAGCTGCTACAAGGTGGTCCCACCGGGATCCAAGAGTCGCTAGACAGTTTGTGCAAGTGAGATTATGAATTATGGTGCTTGTTTTAACATATTCCCATTTCAGAAGCGTTTATGGATACGACAAGTGTTTTGTTGACGAAAACTTTGACTATTGTGGATCTTCGGCCGCAAAGTTTCTGGTGAAATTGAATCATTTAACATCACAGTTCGTTTCTTTTCTCTAGATAAACCCAATAATTTCAAAGTTTCAGTACAATACTAGAACTTTTGGACCAAACGAAATCAATCGGAAAACTTCCAAGAAGTTGCAAAGATTGGTTGAATCAAAAGGGAATGACCGGGTGGCAAAAGACGAAAACTGTGCAACGGAAGCTCCGGAACTCTGCTCAACTTCCATTCGTCGCATTTTCTCTACTGGGAGTGTTTTTTGTGAGGAAGTGAGATTTATTTAAATTGAACCCCTTGTACTTCGTTATTCATCAACTGTGCTTTCAATCTGACGTGTATTACTATTCCATTCCATGTTTACTCATTCATTCTCGTCCAACTTTTGCTGTGTTCTTTATTTATTTTATTTCAAGAATCAAAAAATACGAATTACTTTTCACATTGAGTTATGGTTTTTTGAAATGCTCTACGTCATGACAAAGTGGACAATAATTGTATTTCGATATTTCATGTTGATGAGCACGGTGCTTGCATCGCGGACACAACCAGAAGACATTTCCCATTATCAATCGACCAGATGCAATACAAACCGGGAACTGAAATTCTCTTCTTTTTCATGCGGTAAATCAGAAATACAAACCTTCGTATTGCATTCCACGCATTGTAAGTCGTACGGATCAACTCTAGTCTCGCAATTGGGACATGGGATTTTGATGCCATTCGGGTTCACTGGTGGGTGGCTGGAAAACAACGCAATAAAACTGCAATAAAATAAATGTTTTACTCTGAAAATAAGCGGTAGGAGAGAGAAATCATCTCTTCTTTTTCAGTTTCATCAAATTCCTCAAAGGTTTCTAGTCGCATCATTGCTTTGGAACAGATTCCAAATTGACGGACATTTGCAGCTGCCATTGCTAAAAATCTTAGATAATAGATCTCTTTCTATGCGCAACTTTACCTATCATCGAATAAATTTCAGCTGGGTCCAAATATTCTTCATAATCAGAAAGAATCACTGAAGTTTGAAGGGCATCTTCCATTTTGTCTAAAAGTTCTAATTTTGAAATATTTCTTATATATCAGTGCACCTTCGAAGAAGTGTTGTTGTGCTAGCATCAAAAAATGAAAAGCTTCAGCACCCTTCCACGTGTTTTCCAGAATCCTCGATTGCTCCGCAGACAATCCTGCATCCTCGTCTAACGTCTCGTCGAGAATGTTATTCTTCTGAAAAGTACACACATTTCCGATTCATCCCATTAGCCACTCTGTTTTTCTTTTTTGTTTCTCTCCCAGGCATTACGTCTATCTTCCGCAGCTGTTTCAGTGTCTGCCGATGTTGCTCAACGAGAATGGCTCCCAGCACGTAACATTCCTTCAATTCATCGTATGGCAGAAGTTTGCTCTGCCTATCCTTTGCAATCTGAACGGAAATTGTGCAAATGACAAAAAATGAGCGGAGTGGAGGGAGAAACGCCTGCCAAAAGGAACTCACATCAAACACTATTTTAGCAGCGTCAAGATGTCTTTCCGCCCGCATGTAGAGTGCGAGGGCAGAAAGTGACTTCTCATCGCTTTCTGAAAAGGGAACAAGATGGTACACAAGATAACATGGTACTGACAGTACCTCCTTTCATCTCAATCGCATATTTTCCCAAAAGACCTTCAACGTTTTCCATGTGATTTGCCTCAGCAATAAAGTTAGCTTTCTGCCACTGATTCAGTTCCATGCAACATTTCAGAGCTTTTTGAGGGTTTTTACAGCGTAGGAAACATTCAACAGCTTGGTCTCCCAAACCACGAGATGCAAATGCATCACCAAGAACCTGAATATACTTGTGTTTTGCTTTGAATTGACCAATAGTTTAAAAACCTCTAAGTGCGGACTCTCGTCGGTCAAAGTTCTGGAAAGAACTTCCAGATCACCGAATGCATTTCCGTTTATAAGACATTCTATTTGCATGGTTATGTCTCCACAAGCTGCATAATTTGAAGCAGCGTCTTCCCTTTAATCATACAAATCAAAATTTATCTTTAATATAAATCTAAGATTTACCATTCAAGTTGTTCGTAATTGCTTTCAGCGATATGCCGCTTTGCATCAGCTTTCGCCAACTCGTCATCGTTTTTCTCTAACAACTCGTAAACCGCTGACCAATCACAGACTTTTTTGTACATCTCAACAGCAAGATCTCTGGAACAAAGACACAATTATTACACTGAAATTACACGTTCTCACTTTCTGTCACATTCCAAAAACAACTTTCGTGCATTTTCCAAATCGTCATCTCGGAAAGCATTGATCTCTGCGTTCCGGAGTTCATTTGATGGAATTTGTCGAAGTTTCTTGACAAGTTGGATGCCTGCATAGTCTCCCAGTTTGACAAATGCATGTTCCGCACAGTCGAACTCGTGCTTGAACAATGCGTACATTCCAATCATATTCCACAGTTCTGCATGTGGATTCTTTTCAGCATAGTCAATAGCTTCTTTCAACCTCATTGAATTTATGTAAGAATTCACATCTTGTTTCGCTTTCACCATTATTTCCTGTATGGCATTTTTTGGCGGGTTCTCTGGTGTCAACAGGAATCTTTCAAAACTACAAGCAGTGACAACCAAGTTTCGGAAAGAAGTCATGGTTCCAGTAATATTGTTCTGTTCCACTATTGAGTTTCCGTCGTAAATAAACACTCGGTTTCTATCCTTGAAAGCAAGCATGTTGTTATCGGTTTCATCCCATTCAAAATCCCAAATTTCTTTTCTTTCGACTGAGTATTTTTTCTTCATCTCATCTCCCACAAATTCATTAATAATCAAACTGAATGGAAGTTCTGAAAAATGTCCTCAGTTGTAAGGAAACTTGGGAAAACTTACTGTCAGTCAAGAATACAATTCCAACACGATTATTTGTGCAGTTCAATTTTATCGAATCGATATTGGGTGCAGTGGGGTAACTATGGGTAATGACTCCATCAGCAAGGCCAACTCGATATATTCCACCCACTTTCATTGCCTAAGTATGTTTTTTTGTAAAATTTAATTTGGATCGAAGGCTTACTATCAAGAAAAATGTGTCACCAATACACATAGCACAAATCTCGTCTTTTGATCCTCCTAACTGAAAAACCGTATACACTGCCAGATTATGGAAAGTTCAACTTACAAGTCGTTTCGTACCATACTCAATTGTTCTTTGTTGCTCTTCCAGAACATATTCTGCAGACTTTCCCGGAACATGAATGCCTGCTTGAACAGAATTGAATTTTGGGAGCACAAAGTGCCAAATAAAATAATGATCTTCAGAAGCGATAACCGCTGCCATTCCATTTACGCAGGCAAACTTAGGTGTTATAGTTGTTGTTTTGTAGTCAAGAGAAGTTCCAATGTTGTTGCACAGTTGACAGAAAAACTGAAACAGAAAAAAATTGAAGAAGTTTTTTTTTGAATAACTAACTTGACCATCTTCCTGCCGGTTGATCAAAACACAATGCTCCTTGTAAAAGGCCATGTGCTCGAAATACATAACAATTTTGCAGTTTTTATCATCCGTTTTGTAGTCGAAAAACATGACTCCATAATGATTCAGTTCCTCTTTTTGGAAGACATAGACAAACGTTTCTTCCATAACGCCCCACTGAAAAACAAAGTGCTGTAACATTTGAATATGATTTCAAACCTTGAACTCTGGTTTGACAGTTCCAATCAACAGAGTTCCATCTACAGCAATAGTCATTCTAAGACCAGTAGCCTCCCAACTAATTCCGGTGACTTTGGTGTATTCAGCAAGTTTGAAATATCCAGTTGGCTGAAATAATTGCTACCGATTTGCGAAAACAAGAACCAGAGTTTATCACCTTTCCGTAGGCACTAAAGAAGAGAATAGTTGCTTGACAATGCTCTTCTTGGGTCTGATCGTGACCACAGACCGCAACAAACGCACCATTTGGTGACCATCTTGCTCCGGTAATCCGGAAATCTGGGATTCTAATAACAACTGGTTCTGAAAAATGACAAGTGAGTATTCCAAGCGAATACATATAAAATCAACTAACCAGTATCTGATAATGTTCGCATCAACTGCACCAATCCTCTCGAATAGGCCACAAGAAATCTTGGACGATCCGGAGGACTTGGTTGCACTGGTTCTGGAGTTTTGTCGTAGTCATAATGATCTCTTCGTTGAATTTTTGGATGATTCATGAAAACTGAAGTCGAAGAGAGTTTTTCTCTCTCCGCTTCCATTTCCTTCTGTCGTTCTCTCTCAATTTCATCCGTGATTGCTTTCGATTTCAAGGTTGGGGTCCAGTAGTGCATGCATATGATCTCTTCCCGCTGCGGTTCTTCTGAATTATAAAATAAGACCATTTTATTTGCCTTTTACTAACTTGCAAGGGCTTGTTCAAGGTCAACATTCTCGAGACAAACCATATTAATGTCCAGCTGGAAGGAAACACTTTATTCGACCATTCTGTATGAGAACTCACGTAATGATTTCCAATTTCATCATAAACTGTTACTTTTCCGTCCGCGGTACCAAAAATCAGCATTTCACCTTCAGGGGCCCACTTAAAACGAAAATTCGTTTGCTTTTGAAACAAAAATAACTGGTCACCTCACAAGCAGCCAACTGAACATCTAGGTCTTTACTCCAAATGCGATTTCCTTCCAATGTTCCCACAATTACACTTCCATCCGCATACGCAATCGCTATTTTTGTTCCCTCGATATTCCAAGCAATTCCAACAACCACACTTTTATTTCTGTTTACATTTGTTGTCATTTCACAAAAAAGTTTTAGCTATTACCGGTTATTGATCATTTCCTCATACCACTGTTCATTAAAGATACCCCAAACGATGATAAGACCAGAGGTGTCACTGGTTGTTAGTTTTTGATTGTTCTCGTTCCACGTTGCGTTCATCACAGTTGCTGAATGTTTTTTTTCAATAAATTGTTCATCACATTTCTATTTACCGTTATGTCCATCCAAGGATTGATTTACATGCAATACACTTGGCGCTTTGTCTGGATTCAAATCCACTCCAATTTTCACAACTTTTATTAGGCCTTGAGCTCCACCAACCGCAATGTAATTGCTGTTTTGATTCCATTGAGCAAAGTACAGTTGTCCGTTGTCAGGAAGGCCCATGTTGAACTGAATGAAAAAAATAAACAAAAACAAGAAAATTATGTCCAATAACTCACCTTTTTGAACACACACATTGAAATACTATCAATTGTGTGTTCATCGTAATTTGCCATTGAATTCAGATACATTTTGAATGGATTTTCAATGTTATTCAGACAAAAATCAATGAATTATGCAAGAAATAGAAGAGTGGGGAACACTCGCAAAGGTTTCTAGGAGAGCGTTGTCTCCATAGCAACGCTTGTCGCCCGGCAGGCAAATTGGTGTGTCGAGCAGGTGCAACCCAAATTAGATGAATTTTTGAATAAAGAGGTAAAGAATAGCAGCGGATATGAAAAAAAATGAACTCAGGAACTACACAAATTGATGATAAAACTTTAAGATACAAAAAAAATTGTACAAAAAAATAAATTATCATTCAAATTCAAAAAAATCTATACAAGAATGCATTCTAGTCGTCTAGTTGAAAATTGCTGAAAATGTTCAGCTTTTTAGTTTTCGTTTTCAATATTTAATTCATTTATTAGTGTTTTAATATAAGACTGTTTTAGTCAAATCTTCAGCCCATTTCATTTTGCTCAAAAAAAGAAGAAAAAAGTTGCAAGAGGAGAAAATTGAACCGAACCGATTTCAATGAGGCAGATGATGGCCGTAAAACACTGAAAATTGGAAAAGAAGCGCAGTACTGAGAATGGATTACGGGAGATGGACCTTTTGATGATGAAATGAACCGAAGCGATGCGGGAGAGCCAAAACAATGAAATGGCCGTTGAGTGAAATCCGGTCGAGACAAAAAAAAATGAGTTTCCCCTTCTCTCTCTTTATGTTTTTTTTTCGTTTTTGTTTCAAAAAGCTGCAGAAAAAGAAGAAAGGAAGAAAACTCGGTGGGAGTTAGTGTTTACCTATTTGACAGCAACAAACGTTTGCTTTTTTGACTCGTTTGGCGGAAAAATTGTTTCAAGTTTTAAGGTTTTCGAACAAATCTTCTCCTCATTAAATTTCTGCTATGACGTTTTAGTTGGCTTCTTAAAGGAGTTGACTTCAGTATAAGGTAACTGTTGTTCTTTTTAATTTGTCATTTAGTCCGTTTTTTACAGATTCTTTTTCAATAAAACTTCCGTAACATAGGTATCAATGCATTATTCATCAACCTCTTTATTGTGAATCGGTGAGTAAAAAGAAGAACGAAAAAGCCGTTCTTTTTTGCTGTTTTTCCCCCTATATTTGTGTTCCATGTCATTTTGTTTCTCAAACGCTTTTGTTGGTCATCCGAAATCCGATAGAAAAATTTGAAGGCTTCTTTATTTTCTTCCAGTGGCTTCTCCTCTCGGAATTTTTTCCAACTGTTAGCAATCTTATGAATACTGATGAGCATCAATTGAACTTCAAGTTGAACTGAAATTGAATAGCGGAAATTGGAATCGGAGCATTATCTTGGTGAACGAATATGAATACATTTGCTATTTGTTCTTCTTCTCATTCTTACAAAACAAAAGTGCTTCTCTACCTGCAACTGCAAACTTGTCCTCATTGTCGTCTATTGTTCGTTCCATTGTTCACTCAACCCAACGTCATCTTAATGCATCTTCCGCAATAGTTGCACTTCTGATGGATTTTTGGAAAACACACGTTCACTCCACTCCGTTCACGGATTTGATTGATCTGAGCTGAGATTGTTTCATGCACATGTGTCCAATTCATTATCCTCCTGTTGGCGTAGAATAAGATTAACTTTTTTCTTGGCACAAGTGAGAAGAAATATTAGGAAAATAAAAGGAGAAAGAAGAGTCAGTCACGGGCCTATCACTGCCACGACTTCTTCCTCTCCAATAACGATAATCTGTTTTTCGTACACAAATTCCTTGAATCTTTGGCAAAGACGAGCAGTCATTTTCCGCTGCCTGCACCAATAAATCGGCCGGTTTCGGTCATATCCGCCCCGGCTCTTATCGTTTTCCCCAGATTTTGTTTTTCAAGAATCAGAGCAATATCTAAGAGGCGTTTGTATAAGAAAACCCAGAGAAGTGAATGAATTCCGATTGCTTTCGGCTCGTTCGGCCACTATCCACCATTGAATTTGTATGCTATTCAAGGCCGAAAGACGACGTGATAACACTAGCGGTTTCACAAAATACTACCTTTTTAGCTGACTTCAAAAGAGTGTTTTGTGAATCCCATACAAAATTGTTGAAAAAATGCAAGTGATGCGTTTTCTCGTAATCATATCTCGAAATTCAAACATCCAGAACGCTAATCCGAGAATTTGTCCAATGTTCTCGATGATTCATCCGAAATGCTTAGCTGTAAAGATGAATAGTGCAAATATATTTTTTTCTAAGTCACACACCTTTTTAAGTCATGCACCATACAAGCTTTTCAGAAAATTTTTTTACCGGAATTTCATGACGCTTCCTTTTTTCCCTTTTTCAATCTGATTCTATTTTAAAAAGATTTATATACCACATGATCTTTTATCACTATTATATTGAAATATAATTTCCGCTTATTCACATGTAGGTATTTTATTTCCTTTTCCTTTATAGAAATTTCACTCAACTACCGGAAATTTTTCTATGAAATCTCGGAAAATCTATTCCGTCACAACTATTTGGAGTTCTGATGACGCTCGTGACCCGCATCTGCATCCAGACTCTATTCTGGATTCTGGATTCTGGATTTTGAATTCTGAATTCTCCAGTCAAATTCGACTACAAATTTGAACTCGAATACGTTTGACGCGTGCGTTGAAATTTGAGAAAGAAACAATTGCGTGAACATTCATGACGAAAGTTTTTTTTCTCTTCAGCGAAATAATTTTTCTTTGAATTTTTTTTAAACCCAGTGAAAGATGTTCTGAAAAAAACCAGAATCCATGATCAAACTAAAAGTTGGATACGTATTGTTTCCAAAAAATGAAGCCATTGAAAGTGCGGCAATTCAGTGTCCAAGAGCACACTCCTCCTTGTACATCTAATTTCTTATTGTCATGCAATCGAAACATGGCCCAACCTTTGAACATTGATATAATATACCCCAATCACCATCTCTTTCTCCATGAAGTTTCCCTCTTTTCCATTCCGCTTATCACATCCTTTTTTGCTCTTTAGATAAGCTAAGCTACTCTATTTCCGAAAGAAATTAACCAGTGCTTGTGCTGGCAGCCAGTCAGAGCGGATTAATAACACTCAAAATCGATCAGCCGTTTCCTTTCCTGTTAGAGCATCCGCAGCTATCCATCCTACGCTTCGGAAACGAAACTCTCGCCTCTGCACACCTTCCTGCCCTTGAATGTCTCCTCTTCCCCGATTTGTCACTTTTTTGCGAAACAACTTCTCCATCTTCATTTCTCGCTTTTTAAGATAATTTTCAGTTTGCTCTCTGTCTCTTCTCTGGTTTGGCAGTTTAATCCGAAAACGGAACAAAAAGATCAAAGTCATAATAACTCTGACAGCATGAATTCACCGAGGTAGGGGAACGGACGAAAAACACCACACTCACCCATCCATCGAGGTCCCACCCCTTTTTCATTCTGGACCCCCTCTTTTCTTCTCTATTTCCTGACAAATTCCCATGAAGTTCCTTCTCAAAGAGTGTGTTTGAATTGCTTTAGAATGACTTCACCACCAAGCTCACCGTCTCATTTGCATGTCCGAAAGCTAAGCACCACGAATGAGGACGAAGCGAAAACGACTTCGGCTTGCCCGCGAAAACCGGGCAGAAAGGTATTGTTGGCAAAGAGAGTCCGAGCAGTAGACCCGGGCCGTGATGTGTGAAATGGTTGTTTTATGTGAATGATGTCCATTTTGTCAGTTTCTGATTAATGACGTACACTTGTTCTTCGTATTATCTTTTTCTATTCACACATATCCAGCTACCGATAATCCTTTTTGCGGTCTTCTGTGCCTGGAGATGTGATATCAGTGGGTTGGCCATTCTGCACTTACAGACTTCTATACGAATTCTTGTGTGTTTTTGTGTTGAATTCTGATAACATCTAGAAGTGATCATTGTCTCTGTTTTTGATTTTGTAGATACCTAGATACATATAAATAAGATACAAAAAGTAGGGGTAGAAATAGATTTATGATTTCAATTTCAGTTTAACATTGAGTGATTTAATTCGACTTTTGATAAACTTTGCTCGCCATTTGTAACATCCAGATGTGAAAAAATCTGGTCTTATGACTTCCGGTGTTTTATGGATTTTCCATTGCCAAAATAGCCTTTGTTTTGTGTTGATTGTTTGCTTCTCCTGCTGTGTTTTTTTCAGTTTCATCCTTTGCCATATTCAAACTTCAAAATCAGAATCATTATTCAGCTTGTTGCGTTGTCTGGTGAAGAAGACATCATGAGTGGTGGACCACCTCCAGTTCAACCTCCGAAGAGCCGATTCCGCAATGGACATGCTTCGTTCCGTCTTCGCATGCTCCAGGAACAACATGGAAGTACTCCGGCAGCCGGTGGTGGCAGCAGCGGTGGTTCCGGGTTTGAACCGGTAGGTGTACAACGAAATTGTGTTCAAGAGCTTGTAGATTGGCAAATCTCGCTCTGTATTATTACGGAATTATTCACGATTATTATTCCATTCCAGTTTTTCTCAATGTTCTCAAAAAATTACTAACGTTTTCAATTATGTTTTGACCATTGCAACTTGAGTCGTATCGTTGCATATCCCACATTCATTTGTGTTCTTGACCACTTTATATTGTCTTCCGAGAAGTCCATTTCAGAAATTCTATTCGTCTCAGCTCATTAGCGAGTACAAATACACGGATACACATCGGGTTTTAGGAAGAGCCGTTTTGTACTGACTTGGTTATTCTTTTTGACTTTGTTTTCTTATTATTTGCCTGTCAGACATTTTGATCGTCATTCTCTAGAATCCTGTGGTTTTGTTGTCCACCCGACTCGACTTAGTTCCGACTTTGTCGTTGCCGTCGCGCCATCCGAAAAGCAATGTTCATAAGATGTTCTGAGCGAGCAGATAGAGAGAAGTGTGATCCTTATCACGCGTTTGTCCGGATTAATACTTTTGTGGCCGAGGCGAGTGTGTGTGTGTATCAAAGACGGATTATCACCATGGATCGAAGAGAATAGAGGAAATTGCGAGCATTAGTAGACAGACGTAGAAGTATTTTTCTTTTCCAGCCGCACCAATAAATCCAAATCTGAAGACACTTGGCCATAGTTGTCTTATGGTTCTCAGCGTCTATTGATTTTTGATGAAAGGTATTAAACTAGTCAAATTCGATGACAATTAGATGGCATTTGCATTTTCAATTTATGTGATCAGATTCTCCTTCTTTTCTACGACACATTTCAGTCTTACATCATATGATCAATTTCTTTGTATGAATATGAGTCATATTCAAATTTAAAATTTCCAAAAATACTTTTTCTGTCTTTCCCGGATGCCAATCCAATTTCCGGAGGCAAAACGATAATCGAATTTTTTCGGAATCCCTGCACTTTAGAACCAGCGGATATGAAACATTATCAGAATCACTTATCTATATATCAGTTTCCAAAGTCCAATTCCACCAGCAAAACTAATCCCGAAGGCTCTTTTCTTTTGCTTTTCCATTCCCGGATATCACCGGACCGCCTATTTAAATTATGTTGATATTGTTCGGGATCATATTGCACTCATTGTAATCCAACCAAATCCGTCCATCTTTTCTTGACACGGACTCTCTTCACGTCGTACTTTCACGTTATCTTACTGCTATTTTCACATAGATTTCAATATTGAGAATGTCTTGGACTGCCGCCGGCGAAAGCTCATCATGGGTCTCTTCGAAAATCAAGGATAAGGTATGGCATGTTGTTTGAATGAAGGATAATTGAATGCTGAACCAGAATTGAGCCAGACATCCATCAAATTATAATTCCTAAGTATCCACGTTTTCATATAAATCTTCAGACGGAAAAACACAAGCTAAAACCGCAATCTGTGCCCACTTCGCCAGCATCTTCCGGTCGCGGAGAATCGTCGTTATCACCGCTTGATTCGGCACTTCAGGGGTTGGTAAATCACATGAAAGTCACATCTTATTCCGGAAATTTCCACCGGAGCTTTTGGAAGCCCCTAAATATACTCTTTTGCCGGTGGATTTTGACATAATTCGAGCAGCCCCAGTTTGCAGAGCTTAGCACATCTGCACATTATTTGTATTTTTGTATAGTTCAACTCATTCAATTCAGACTAAGAATGAAAAAAACATCATCAAAAACTGCTTCTCCTCCCGGAACGCCGGTATCAAAAGATCACCGCGATTCATTTAGAGATTCGTTTAAAAACACTTTATTCCGGTAAGCATTAATAATTTGTTTTTTATTCTGTGATTATTGATCCATCAGCTCGTTCAGTACGAGTTCGGATAAAAGGAAACCAACATCATCATCTGCCACAGGAGATATCGAACAAGGACACGGACACGGACATGGAGAACATGCTGACAACCCAGCCATTCGAGCTGTCCATCAGTTCAAATCAGCTCATGAATCCTTTCGTCTCCGCATGTTCCAGGAACAGCATGGATTTGAGCCGGTAGTATGTGCTCATGCAGTCTATCCCTTTTTACAAAAACTTCTCCACTAAATTTAGCAAACTTTCCAATTTCATCCTAATTAAGACTACCAACTCACTCTTGCGTACTGTGATTGTAAATCACACGTGGGCACTTAATAGTAAACAAAGAAAACAAAACAACTTTATTTTGCTCATCTCATTTTGTCAATAATCAAAATAAAACCGTCAGCATTAAGTAACACATTCAATAACATTTTGCTGAAAAATTGAAAGGCGAAAAAAGCATGAAAATAATAAATTGACTCAAGGTGCTCAAACGATGACGCTAACTGTTCATATTTCCAGGTCTTCATGACGAAGAAGCGAATTCGTGACAACAAGTCTGTTATGAGCGAATTCAAGGGCGGCGATTTGAACAAGTACACCGCGAAAACCTACGCTATCCAGAATGGAAACGAAGTTTTTGGAGGTGAGCGAAGAAAATATAGATGAGGATAAAGATGAATAGGATTAGGATAATGGGGAAAATGTAAGGTGAATTTGCACTGCACTTCAGTTAGGACTATCAACGGAAATTTGTCAGTAGAGCTAAATAAAGAAACATAAAAATAAACAATGATCAGTCAGTGAAAAACTTCTTCAGAAAATTTTCAAGTAGATAAGGAACTTTAAAATATACATACCAGTTGAAAAATAAGGTGTTGTGTAACGCGTTTTTCAACTTTCGAATTATGCGAAAAAATCGACAAAAACTGAAAATCCAGTACAGAAATTAATTCGACGAATTTTTCGGCGGTTACGAGTCAGCATGTGCGCTCTACCGGCCGATTGGAAGTGTGGGACACCGTGTAACGTTATGTGATTTGTTTGGTGTTTTGTTCAGTATTTGTTAATATCGATTCGTCTTTTTTTTCTACCATTTTTTGTCCTATTTGTCATTTGTAACTCCACGTCATGCAACAATAGATCATGGACATACTTATTTCTGTTGTGTGCAGACTCCCATATGATATATCCCTCCATCATCTATAATTCATTGCGGACCAATCAGATTTTGTGGTTTTATTTGAGACCTTCCATGTATAAGAAAAACGTGGACGAAATATTAAGAAATTGGATAGTTGGCGAACGGAAATGTTTCCGCCGATTTCTTGTTTGTTTTAGCATCTGATTTATCTTATTCAAGGTTTTACTAGCTTTTGGATACCAAAAAGTCAAATTTCGCTCATTTTTGATACATTTCTAGTTTTCTGTCCAGATTTTTCCATTCTATCGTGCACTTTTTTCTGTTGACCCGACGAACTTTTTTCGGGTTCTTAAGAATGCAATACATTGATGGATATGCCAACTGCATTTCCAAAAATGACAACTCATGTCAGAAAATGCGGGCCGCGGGACGATGCTCTCAAATCAGAAAAAATGTTGCCATTTTGATTTGGTTCGGGTCAAAAGTGCTCGGCAGGCACATCACATCACAAAGAAGAGCTCGAGCCCCCCGACCGACGACTCCGATTATTGAATTTGTCGTGTGTGTGAAGAGCCGTTGAAACTGAATCACGATAGGAAAAGGAAAACATGTTTCAAAGATGGTTTCAACTCTGACTCTTCTTCCAACTCTTCCGACTTTTTACTAGTTATCGATATCCAAGCCCTCATCTTCTGTCAGTTTGGTTCATGTTGCATTGGAAATCTTCACGTTATCAATTGAGCCTTAGGCTCATAGTACACCCACTGGTACCTTATTTATTGGATTTTGTTCTTGGACTAGCACTAGGACCCCGTTCCTTGTCTCTTCCTACAGTTTCACCGCTTGAATCTCAATCTTCGAGTGTTAGAAATGCTTTCGACGTTCCATCTTTCTGTTTCCAATTTTCGGAGGTATCCTTCTGTCCACCCACCCGAGTAAATCGCAGGAAATAGATAAGTGAGCACCAATGACCAAATCCTTTATGAAAAAGTACTTTTTCTTGTAAGCAGGAAATGATCCTTGAAGAGAATGCTGGAATTGAGGCGATCAAGTTGTATCCTTGTTATTTTTCCATTTTCTTTGTTCCGTTCTTTTTGTTTGAGTAGGTAGACTAAGAAAAACATGGACGGCAATGCAGACGAAAGTTGCCCAGGCAATGCCTAGTCAAAACAAATGGCTTCGACCTTTTCCTATTCTTCTTATTCTTTTCTTACTATTTACTTCAAACTTTGACTTTTTCTCCAAATTCGACTTTGTCGCAGAAATCGAGCAAAAGCAAATGTTTCGGATTCACACCACACAAGAACATGAATAACCGAGTGTTCCCTCCACTTGCGAGCGTCGGACCGTGAAAGATTTGATCGTTGTCTGTGCCTGGCGCTTCTTTGTGTCCTTTTGGATATCCTTTTTTGAAGTTGCATTGTCTAGTAGAGTAAACAATGCACCAGTTTTACTCTTTTCCAAACAAAAATTCCAATTTTGATAGTTCTTAACTGCCAAAGTTCTACTTACCAGTGAAAGAATAGGGTAGAAAGAAGAAAGGAATAAATGAATTAGTTCTCGTACCGATTTGATTACTTTCCATTTCCTCTCACTTCTATACTCGCCTACCCCACACCCTATCCTGTCTTACTCCACAAACACGAATTCAAATCCAAATCCTCTCCAACACTTCATTCCTTCTCACCATTCCTTTCTCAATGGAACTCGCTGATTTGTGCATCGTCGTCCTTCCTCCTCGACACAATGCTTGATGTACTCTACTTACTCATAATCTTTGTTTGGACTCAGGCCGCTTTTTCTCCTCGCCGACTTCCCTATGCATCTTTTTTGATATGGGAGTTCGAGTTCGGCATAAGCACACCAAACGATGTTCTCCCGACGTTTTTCCGTGCTCTTATTTCGGAGTCAGACTGCAAAAACTAATTGTTCTTCACTTCATTCCTTCTGTCGCTTTTCCTTTTCCTCTTTAGCACATAAACAAATCTGCTGTTCGTTCACTCATTCCCACTCTTCAAAATTGTCTCATTCATTACCATTACCCACTTACTTATGAGAAAAACGTCTTGTCGGGGATCTTTTTCCGACAAGTTCAATCTTTTTTCTGCTCCCGTCCCTTGAACCAGCAAAGTGCAATCTCCTCATAAATATGTAAATTTCTCGATTTCCGGAGGAAAAGAGAAAAAAGAGAAATGAATTCAGTAGGGTCGAAAATGAAGCTTTTTGAACTGTGATTCCCCCCGCGTACCCATACATATGTTTTGAGTGTTCTGCTCATCTGTTTCGCGACCGACACCATTCAAAATCTGCTGATTTATGTCAAATTAATTTGTTTCGGTGCGGTGTCTCTCTGTTTTTTCCACAAACCAGGAACAAAACAGGTTGTTTCCCTCTGCCGAGGACTGCAATTGGAATTCTCTAGTAATCTTTTCTCCTTCCAGCTCCACTTTCTCAACTAATTTTAGGGTAGACAATTGTAATTGGGAAAGATCTTTTCGGAAAACCACAGAAAAGTCCCAAGGACTCATGACTTATTCAATCAGAACCACATCCTTCTCAGCGTGAAAACTAAGCTCGTGTACATACATTTTGGCACTAAAAAGAGCAAGTGATAAGCATACTTTCTCTCAACATTTTCAGTACTTTCTGTTGTGATGATTGATTTGAAGAGTGCGGAACGGCAATTAGTCGGATAGAACACCTCTTTCTCTCTTTTCCTTGCTCCGCCAGATATCGACGATCCTCTTCATCGACATAATTAATGTCGACGAAGATCGAATTTCCGGATAACGTCGGCGACGCAAAGAGTCCGTTGGGCGGTGTATGTGTAAAGTAGAAGTTCATCTCTTCATCCCTTTTTATCAGGTTAACTCATCAAAAATTCTTCCGTCAGTTTTGAGTTTCCGCGAGTTTTCTATGATTCGTGAAAGTTTTACTATCTGTTATGTTAGAAGAGCCACCCTTTTCTCCAGATTCAGTTAGCTCTTCGCCTTGGGTGTAATTGCATTTTGAGCACAATGCGGTGAATTTCAATCGTCACAAATGGCCTAGGTGTCCTGGGATTCCCTAGAATCTAGGAATCGTCAAGTTTTTTAGTCAGCGTCACTTTTGCTAAAGAAAATGAAAATAGTTTGATTTCTCGCAATTTTTTCTTGAAAAAGTTTACCGTGATTCCACTATCGGCAGTCTATTATTGTTTTGTCGTTGGACTTTCCTCCGTAGAATAAAGTCCCACTTCTCCTGATTTGCACTTCAATCATGCACTTGGACCATGATGTGGTGGTGTCCTCATTTTGTGGAGTGGGTGTCGAGTTTTGTCAATGCGGAAGATTCGCTTGGCTTGGCCCTGGGGCCAGAATGTTTCTCTCTGCCCCACGAAGTGATGGTGGTGGTGTCTTCGGCAAGGGCGCACTGACTGTGAGTCTCTTCACGACCGGAGAGGGCCGCTCCCAAGGGAGAATCCGGAAATAAGCGCAAGCAATGTGTCAATTCTTTTCTTTTATGCCTTACCACAAAAAGTCTCGACTCCTCGCGATCCCAACCACCAGCAACACGTCCTAAGTGGCTCTTGAACCTGGTCCCAAACAGTTATTCGGCACTGCTTTATTCTAATTTTCGATGCGACAACTAACTGAGCCAAGTGTCTCATCGGCTTCCCGAAGACCTTCGGCATTTGATCCGGAAATAATGCAACACCACAACTCACCTCCACATTGGCATCCAAGTAGTAGTGTTGCTGGGGAACAAACCTCGTCGACAGTCGGTCAGAGAACTTCTCTCTCCGGACCATCGCCATTTTCCTCACTATGTCTTTCTGTTTTAGCGGCTACTCCTCAACCAAGAATGGTATGTTTTCTCTGACCCGCTGCTTCTGGTCTTGTCTCGTTTATTTTCCGCCAACATCTTGTGTATCGTTACTCTCAATATCTTTCATCTTTTATTTCTTATCAAAATGTGAAAATCATATCAGATCAATGCGAGAATTGCGATGACAGTAGACGCTCCAAGTATTCGAACAGAGAATATCCGATATTTTCCGAAAAAGGGGAAAACGCCAAAAAAACGTGAGTTTTTAACGTTTTCAAAGCCGTTCCCCTAGCTGTTGACCACTAAAAAAACTTGGAGGGAGAAAGGGAGAAAATGGAAAAACGAATGTGTACAGAACAGATGAAGGTAATTTTTCTTTGGTAAGTGGTCGACATCAATCACAGCAAACCAAACCCTCAATGAAGTGGGGCCACGGAAATGGATGAAAAATTGAACCTGGAGGTCGCCGCGTTGAAAACAATAATAGTTTTGTGACTGACAAATATGCTCGGCTCATTTGCTCATTCAGGCTGTCAAGTCACACGAAAATGCTAAAATACTTGAATATGTCCCATCAAAAGTGCAAAAGTTTTCTGTACCACAAGTTGTGTTTTGCAACCACTTTCTTTATTTGTTGTTTTTTGCTTTTTTCTGGTGTTGTTGTTGACTTGGTCATGTTGTCCATCGGATGACTTCATCTTTTGAACTCTGCGACTGGATAAGACAATGTTCTCGTATTTCACTTGACAGATCTTATAAATCAAAAACTGGAATTCAGAAAAAAATACTAGATTTTTTATAGCTTTGCTGTTTTTTTTGTGAAACAAAAATAAAAATAACTGTTACATCATCAAAAGAAAGTCTCAAGAGCATACTCCCAGTAGTTTCAGAAACTAAAACAAATGATTATACACTGATTTCACTGGAGTTTCAGATGTGTATTTTGCATAAACATTTTGGTGCCGTAGGCTACTAGGCAACATTTTTTTTTTAAATTTTGGAACAGCAAAGTCATTGACAAATTTGTACTTTTTTCTTGAGAAACTTTGAAAGAATCATGTTCTACTCTAATCTTCGATTAAAATTATTGTCTGCACTCGTAGGTTTTCTTTTGTGTGCTGGTGATGGAATAAGTGGAGTATAATGACAGGTTCCAGCCATTCCAAACGTTATGCCATCCCCTCTATGATTTCCGTACTTCTCCCACCAGAAAAAAATGTCCCGAGTTCTTTACGAGTTGAAACATCAATCTTCGAAGGAGAAGTCATTCAGGAGAACTTTTTCCCCGTTTTCCTGAGTCTCCTGAGTAGTTCTGTAGAGCTCTTTGTCTTATTGCTCATAGAAAGGGTTTTATAGTCTGCACAAGTCACGGTCATAGCGCTATTGATTAGTCTTTGTTTATTTTTGAGAGTGTCGTGGTTCCAATCTTCCTCTTTTTTGGAAGAAAAACGGAAAAAATAGAAGAGTCTAGAATTTTGTATGTCACTTCCATTAGAAGGAACCACTCTGCGCTCTCATAGTCACTGCTCGATATTTTGCCAAAGTTTATAATATCGTTTCGTAAACGAAAAACTAATGCCTTAATGCCGCTTTCCGGCATTGACAAACTTTGAGTTTTTCAGCTAATGGGCATTAGGTCGCATGTACTCATCTTGTTCATTTCTCGAGTTGAATTACTTTGTTGAAAACCTAACTTTTGAACACTTTTCATCGTTGCAGCCTAAACAAGCAAGTCTCTATTTTAGGATTCTTTAGAACTCTCAAATTTTATCTCACCCTACCAATCCACTTCCTAAAACATTTCCGCAATCAGTTGATGGTCCTTAGTCCTTTCTCGCTCAACCAATTTCCCAATTTCCTGATTTGCTGATCATTAAGCTCCAAGTGCACTGCATAGCAACTCCTCTCATTTTCTCGCATCTCATCCCGATTCCCTAATTTGGAACACTAGAATAGTTTCTTTTCTTCCGTTCTTCAAACCATCATTCGCAGTGTTTTTTGTCCTCGTCTGCTGCGGTGCTTTCTGAAACGGATTCAAAAAACAAAGAGATTTGAGATGACCGAGTTAGGCGGACATTTGAGATCCAACATAAGCAAAAATGGGTCCGATTTCCATTCGAAATGCGTCTTTCGGTGCTCTTGAAGACAACCATAAATATGTTTGATCTATCTGAAGAAATGGAAAAATCCGAATGAGAACATTGGAAAAAGCAATTCAAAATTGAAACGGGCAGTGCAGTAGAGCAGTGCATCCCTGACACTCGGTTTTTCTGCATTTCAAAATTTTTTGCTTTGTTTTCTTTCAAACAAACCTTTTGACCTGACATTGTTCAGCGCATGAAAGTAAATGATAATTTTGTGTATTACATTTTACTCCGTTTTTCTTCTCAAGAGAGCCGGTGAATTTCAAATGCGAGTGAGAACATTTTTTTTATAACCAAAGAAGTGTAGTTTTCTAAGTGCGTGACCGAGAGAACTAGAAAGAAATATGTCTTGGAAAAGAAAGAAGAGCGTGGTTAGTCCATTGAGTTGATTAGAAAACAAGAGAGTAGGAAGCAAGTATCAACCGATAAAAAATGGGGGAAAAGGTGAAAGAATCCGTACTATAACTTGGCTTGGTTTTCACTTTGGAAACCTTGATAGGAAAGAAATATTGAAATGTGGTAGAGGGAAAGGGAAAGAGAGAGCAGGTGATTGCAAAAGTTAGGCTGTTAAGAAAATTTCTAAAATTTTTTGTTTTGTGTAAACGAACCGACGTCTAGAATTAGAATCAAAATTTAAAAATATGATCTGAATTTCTATTGAAAGACTGTCAGCAAATGGTTAGTTAGTTATTTACTGTTACGGCTCAATTTGTCAACCATCTGTTGCGTGAAACACAGATTGTGCCCACGTTTCTTCAGCGTTTTTCGGATTAGTCAGTTGATGACTGCCACATGAGTCTTCTCAATGTCCTGATGAGATTAGTCATCTCAGACCGAAACCATATCCTTATCCTTTTCAAGAATCTGGCGACTAGTTGCTTCCTGCTCATCCACAATCTCTAATCTTTGTTTATCCTTCTCATTTTGGGGTCAACAAAAAAGTCATCAAAAAATCTGTGGACCAAGTTTCCGTTCCGATGGCAAGCAATAGTTTTAATCCCAAAGGGTCGTTTGTTTTGTTGCCTTTCTTCTCCTTTCAAAAACCGATGATGTACATAGATGTCTGCAAAGCGGTTCTGTCGAATTTGTCTGCTTTTCCTTATTTAAGGGTTTTCAGCGCCCCGTGTATGTACGTTTTGCGCGGCATCGGCGACGACGAGCGGTGCGTCCCGAAAATTCAACAAATTAATTAATTGGGCTGAGTGAGCGAGTCAACTGCCGAAAAACAGCTTCCTATACATCCGTTCTTGTCTTTGCGGCAACGCGCCAATTGCTCTCGGGGTGCGAATTGAGCCATTAGCCGATTCGGCTCCACCCCTCAGCGCTAAGAAACGTGTGCTCGCGCGAGGGGCACAGCGCAGCGGAGAGAGGCCTCAATCACTCATCTTTAGACACCTTCTGTGTCCAACAACTTTGACACCTCCCCTTACTTGGTATACTACACTGTCTATTATATATTCCTTTGGACACCTGCTTATTCTCTCGTATTTTACTCAATTTATCTCGTTTCACTAATTTGAAACTATTATGGAGTCGAATCTCGACGTTGGGAGCTGTTTGCTCGACGAGTGTTCCAGTGCTGGTTCACACAGGAAACTGTCAGCTCTTTCCGCTGCCTCCAGTCTCCACGCACCATCAGAATCCTCGATGAGCAGAAAACGAAGTATTCGGGAACGGATGGCCGAGATGGCCGATAGTCGGCGAAACCCGAAAAAACCAACACCTCCTAGTATATTTGAAGCTGCACAGTTGATTGGAAAATTTTCCGGTCAGCGGATTGACCTTTTATCAGGTTAGTTTATTTGTCCTTTCTGAGTATACCTAAATGTTCCAAGTCTCATATCCCAAACTTCGATAATAAGGCAGAATAGCCATGTCCAATTATTGCTATTTTTACATGTAAACGAGCGGTGAAAAAGACGTTTAGTTCTTATACGAGAAATTGAGTTCATGTCTTCCTTGATGCCCCTAACACACCCACACCTGATTAGCTTCTGCTGATTTTCACTGCATCCTCCCCCTTTCCTGTTGCGCCTCTCTGTAATTGCTCATGCTCTGAGCTCTTACATCACCACTGTCATCAGCACTATGATTCTGTTGAAAACAACCGACGGGCGTAATTTGTGTCTGTTCTACATAAATGCCTAAAAATAACCAGTCATTGGAAAGTGGTTTGTCATTGAGAGAAACTCTTTCCAACTTAGCTCAATTCTCTCACGATTCATATTCTATAGAATAATCCGGATTGAGTTTGGAATATTTCGTGCCTAAACTTCCTAAAAGTCCGTGTTCGTTGATGAGAAAGCACAGAGGAAGCGCAAGAAAGCACTTCGGCAGAAAAGCTCAGCACGGCTCACAACTGCGCATTCTGATTAAAAATTCGACATATCCACTTATTCTCCCGTCGGCCGCTTCTCTCGTTTCGTAACAGAACTTTTTAAACGGACGAGCCGCAAGACGGACTTCTTTTCCTTCTCCATCGGATAGGGCTGTCAAGAAGAGAGTCTGTTTTATTCATCAAATCGTCGGTACTCGACACTTTCCTTCATGAACTTCTCCTTCTCCTGCTTCATCGGAGCAATGCAAGCAGCTAGTTTCCGGCATGATAGCGTGATGGCGGGCGAAAGCGTTTTTCTCGGCAAAGTTGAGGTTGAGGCTAAGTTCGACAGACGGACGAAGGAATCTGTGTGGACTGCAGACTCGAGGGAAGGGTGAATGAGTTAATGAGGCCCGACGAAGTGAGCGGAGAGCACAAGAATCTTTTCAAGTAGGGGTAAAAGGGAGAGTCCCTCCTACACAAGCCACTCAAGCCAAGTCCACCGAGAACAACCTGCAGGATCATTTTCATTAGTCATTCTACTCTGTCATATATTTTGAAAACAATACACAAGCATAACAGAAGATTTTGTAACAAACAACCCAAGAAGACAACTTCCAGGGAACTTGGATGTTTTCAATTTTCCATCTGGATCTGTTGAAAGTTTGATTCGATTGGGTGCATCTTTTTCTTTTCTCACTTCCGCACAACATCCCGACTGAATGCAAAATATAAATGCAATACGTCTTCCTCCCGTTATGTGTTTTTGCAAAAACCCACACCGGAAAGACACGTTTCCGCACTCGCAGGTACCTTCGCAAAGGAACTTGCTACAAATAATTTGGGATCAAAGAACCGACTGTACTGAATGAATGGAATACTTTAGTCAGACCTCAGGGAGGGTCTCGTTAACTTGGCCGTGGCATCCTTCAGAAATGCTCATATTTCTCTTAATCCCAGAGCATCTCTTTTAGTTCGTTGACACTAGGAATGTTTTACTGCTTCTAAAAGTATGGGGAAAATCAAGAAAACTATAAAACAAAAATATTGAGTAGCAAGAATTAGTAGAGAAATGTGATGTGCAATCAGCCACCCGTTTGCCAAATTCCGGAAGTGCAATAATATATGCTCATGTGTGACCCGAGCAGCTTCACCTTGAAAAAACAAATTAACGATCGGAAATCCTGATTCCATCAAGTTTGGCTCTCATAAAATCAAAAAATATAACTAGTAGACATCAGTGTCTAGGGACTATTTTCACCAAACATTACATACAACTTCCGGTATTTCCTGGAATATTTTAGCCATAGAATATTCTCAAAGATCACTTTATTGTAATTGTTTTGTGGGTTTGTGCACTAGCTGTAGTTTTCAAGTTTTTTAATGCAAAGTTGAGTTTAAAAAAATTATTTGAAAAAATTATCCGCTATCTCCAGTTGAAAAAACTACTGGAAGGCATCTGCGTTTATACGAGGAACATAAGGCTTGTCATTCAAAAATTTTATGTTTTAGTAGTTTATTTTTTCAATCAAAATCAAAAAGAAGTCCGTGATTTGTTGTTTTCACTGGAAACCAGCGACTTCCTGTAAACTAATCACCAAAATGCGTTCGTAGTTCCTCCCGAACCCCAAACTTCTATTTTTTGCCAAAAAAACGTTTGCTCCCTAAGATCCCATAGTAGGGTGCTTAAGTGTAGCCTGATCGTGTAGTTTCCCAAAGTATCATTGACCTTTTCTGGAAAGACTATCATCCTACAGACCATTCGAGTCTATGTATGCATATATGTCCCCTCGAGTTTCTTCTTAACTCCTTTTTCTACAAACTCTTGCATTCCAATGAACACTACACCATTCAGTCACGCCAGTCAACACAATGGCGGTCGCAGAGTTTTGCACTGTTATCCGAACCGTTTTCTTTGCATTTCTGATCACTAACGTCACATAACGATCCAAGGCGTCGTCGTCGCGACGAAATCCATACATTCGAGAGTACATCCCACTATTCCGCCGAGTGTTTATGTATCATTCCATTCGACAATCGTGTTTCGTTCACTGAATGTCCACTACGGCAATCTATGAGCACCACAATGTCATCGGCTCGCAATTCGGTCGTCTCGTTGTCTTCGAACGGCTCCGTTAAAGTCGAGACCCGTTTGGTCGGCAACGAACGCCATTCTAGTATTCAACAAGAAGGCGCCATGCTACCGTCTTCCAGCTCCAAAGACGATGACTTACTGTCAACGTCTTCGGATGAAGTGGAAAATATGGCAACGCGGACTCTGCAACAACTGGAAGAGGTGTGTACTTCTATTTCGAATTTGACAGTGGCATGTACCGTTTTGTAATCTAGAGCACTTCAATAATCTCTGCTAATAGCGACGACGACTCTGTGAAAAAATCAAAAACAGCTGAGAAGGACGTGGAAAAAGGAGAAGAAAACGGCAAGGAGGAAAAAGGTTTATTATATTAAGATTGCTGTTCAGTTATAGTTTGGGTCTTGCACATTTCTTTCTTTACATTTGAAATAGTTAAAACATGCTGTTTATAATTGAAATTAATGTTCATTTTCCTCCTGTTTTTAAGCAGTAAGTAGTTGATGAGTATTTTGAGAAAACGGTTTAGGGTGGCAGATTGTTCGCTCAAAAATGGCAAGTGATCTGTCTTTTTTTAATTTTGGACATCTCAACTATACTAGTTTCTTTTTGCATTCTGCTTCGATGATTTTTTGACATAACTTTCTCTTGTAGAACTCTGTGATTTGTCTCATCGACCAACTCGCATGAGGTAACTCTCCTGATTAGTAGACGTGATCCCTTCATCTGCTCCTAGTTCTCTTGTTATTTTCGTTTAATGGTTAAAAGAGACCATTTTTTTTCAAGAATGGTAGTACAGTCTTTTATTTGCAATGCTGAACCCTCATAAGGATTCTGAATGTTTATAACAAAACCCGACCACAACCTTCTGCAGAAAACCAAATTGCTGTTCTAGTACTAGTAGAAGAATGAAATAAAAAGAACGGAAAAATAAAAATGTTCCACCTCTCATTCTTCTCTCACTTTGCGTGCTGCGGAAAGAAATTATTTCTTCGGTCAAAACAGAAAAACAGAAAGTAGTCGTCGAAACGGAACGGAATGGAATGGAACCGAGGAGGCGTAGAAAAAAGAAAAAAGAGAAAAGAGACAAACCTTTTAACTAAGAAAAAAGAAACCATTGATGTGCGTGAACAAGTAGAAGAAAAGTCGGTAGCTTAGAGCAATCCGATAGTCGCGAAAGAAAACAGCGACACTCATGGAAGGAAGAACTCATGAATAGTAATTGAATATTAGTACGATTGTTTACCACTTATCGGTGAACGAAAGAACGAAACGGCAACGATTAGGCGGGTGTCTTCTTGTCCACTTTGCCCCCTGAAATTTACTGTGGACTTCTTTTATTCCCTTGCTCCCTTCCGTTTCTCGTTTTGTTCTTCATCGCTTCAATTTCAATTTTCCCAGTTCCGAACACAACCCACCCAATTCTCGCATCCGTTCTGTTTTCTTTTTTTTCTCGTTTCGTCCTCTTTTTCTTTTCCAAACCAACCGACCTGCTCAAAAAAAATAACACACATATTTAACGGATAAGCAGTAGCTAAGCAAATGAGAATTCTACTTGTTTGCTTCCTTTTTCTCTCTCTCTCCGTTTTCCAGAACCGACCCCTCGTTTCTCGACGGGCCGTTTGTCTGTAAAAGAAAGTAGTTTACTCATCACCTCTACTTTTCCTGTCGCCTCATAAGCCTCATGTATAGGCGCCTCTCCTTTTTTGCCGGTTATTTGTATGTTTTTCGAATAAGTTGGTTTTTTTTTTCGAGCCCTTCTCTTCCGCCTGTCTCCGTTTTTGTGTTGCTTCTCTCGATGAATTGAGGAGAAAAAATAACAGGCTGTGTGTTTTAGACGTATTATTTTTGAATATCATGGAAAAATGTTCTGTCTCTTTTCTTTTTTGGCTAGCGATGCCTTTTTGTCTATTCAAAACTGATACTAAGTAGTATTCAGGAAACGACTGGATCCTTACTGTATGACACGTTTTTGTAATTTTCTGACTTTGAGTTTTCAACTTGTGAGTTAATTACTTTCAAGAACAAGAGCGAAAGAGGAAGAAATACAGAACATAACAAAAATCTCATTTCGGAAACGATGTTTTCGAGTTTTCCCTTTCCCTCTGTTTCTGTTCGTTTCCAAGTTCACTGGCCAAGTTGACTCTCGAAAGACAAAAGAACCAATTTCGCAGATAGGTGGTTCGTGTTTTGGAACCAAAAACAGAAGAAACAACAAAAGACGGCAACTTCACACCAGCCACCCAACTAACCCGATATTCGTGTCCCTTGTCCCAGAGACACTCATCGGAAGCTCATCTCCTGCTTGCTTCCCATGTTTACCAATGAGACGACGTGTGTCGCATGCACCCTGAAAATCTTTCATTTGGCATAAAAGTGCCGTCGTCCTTTTCATTTGTGATTCTCTAAAAGTATGTCTCAAAGGGACTGCAAATGCAAAGGCATTGTTAGGTTGGCTCTGGTTGTCATTTTGAAATTAACAAACATAGGTTTGATTCCTATCAGTATCATCTTTCTCTTCTTCAACCAATCCAGAGCATTCAGAATATATACATGACACTGGAGGTGGAAAATTTCAAATCTTGAATAAAGTTCAAGAATTTTCATTTTAACTATCCCCAATTTTGTTTCTTTTCTGTCCGTTTTCCCCTGTTTTCCAGTGTTGCGTTTTTCTCTACTTTTCCAATTTTTCTTCGGCCGGTTTTTTAGTAAAATGAGCCAAAGACGTGAGTCTATTGCTCATGCCACTGGATTAACTGTTAACCCCATTTCAAAAAGTTCCGAAAGTTCCTACATTCGTTTCGCAGCCCGTTTCTTTCCAGAAAAACACAAACAACAATTTTCGTTTTTTCTCGAATCACCAGCCATAAATCAGTCTATTTCGACATTGTCAGATCCAATCTGGTCGTAGATTTTTTCGAATAAAATCTCCGGATAAACCAGAAATTGTTTATAGAATGCTCTAGCTAAGCGATAATTTTCAATTTTCGATTCTCAACTTCTCAATTCCCTCGATTCCTACGGAATCTCATCTCAAAATTGAGATTTCAATTGTTGAGTCGCTGTGTTTTTGTTTGGATTGCCGGCCTAGCCAAGCAGTGATTCAGTCCAATCCATCCACAAACACTGCGTGTTTGTATGATTGTTATTAGGTTTTAGATGAGAGAATGCTTCTTCGTCGCCGCCGACGCCTTCTTCTTCTCCGTTTTTATTTTTTTATATTTATGCGACGATCGTTGCAAACTGCTTGAACATCTCTCCTTTGCTTGACTATATATAGCTCATTTTTTCCGTGTTCATGGATTCCGGAACAAAGTCGAAACAGTTGTGAGTAATGTATGACGATCCGGCGGAACGCAAGTTCTCGGTGCCTCCACCCAGAGAGTTCAAGTTCTCTCCTTATATTCCTCGCATTACTACAGATGTCAAAAGACCACCGACTGAACCATTAGGAGGTAAGATCCAATATCAAAATGCATTAGTTTTTTGCCCCAACTGCCCGTCAAAAGTGCGAAAGTCCCTCCAATATCCTTCTATCTTTCACTTCGAAACAAACTCATACCACCAACATAAATATTGTTTCAACATCTTGTCCAATTTAAACCAACCTAAACTTGCTTCGTCTATGATTTGGTTTGACAAAACATCGTTAGTATTATCTGACCCCCCGTCCCTTTTTCCAAAATGCTGTACCAAGATATATTCTTTTCACCTATCCTACGAATGCAGAAAAATAACTATCAATCTTCCAAACTTTCTACAAAACCTGGTAATGTTTGGCATTTGAACTTTGAAATTTGAACATAAGGCAAAAATTCAAACTGGGAGAAGAGCAAGAGCAAAAGAGCGAAAAAAGAGTTGATCAGAAACATATGTGGAGAAAATGGGAAGGGGGAGGATATCCGCGATTCTATGAGCCCAATCTATGAGCGGGCATATTGACGACTATTATGTACTGAAGTTGTTCTTTTTTTACCTTTTACTCATTTCAAAGTATTACTATCCTTAAACTCTAGCTTTTTTCACATGCAGAGCGGTAAGTCAAAACATTGGTATTTCAGTGAAATTGAAAATTCAGAAATTGAAATTTTCCAATTGCCATTGTAAATTTGCAAAGCTACTGCGTCCCACCCAATCTGTCCATTTCTGTTACTCATCCGGATAATTCCACCCGGAGGTGTTTTTGTTTTCTGTCTGTCCCCCTCCCAGCTTTGTGCCGCCCAGTTGAATACACGGAACTCACTAATCTGTAATATCAGCATGACACGAATCGTTTCTTTCTGTCGGCGAATGGAATGGCCAACATCGTTCCGTCTTTTCGTCTCCCTAATTCATTCATGATTCGTGTTTCATAGACATTGGTGTTGATGGCAACAGAGGGGCCATGTCCATTGACAAAATGGTGTGCAGTCTGTCTTTTGCTGCCGTTTCTCTGCTCAATTTTCAATTCGATTCGATGAATTTTTAATCTTAATGACTGATGCACATCGTTATGCAGATGAATGTTGTGCTGACCCAAAAGATCCTGAAGTCACAAACAAATTGAATTTTTCGAGTTTTAATGCACATTTTGTTCAAAATTTCCATTTTTTGCTTTAAAATTCCAAATACGTATATCTTTATTTCGGAAAAAACGTATCCCTGTAATAACCATTTTTCATGAGCGTCAAACAAGAATCTAATGTGGCAGTTTCCTCCCCAACCAAATCTCTCACCTAGTTTTTTTTCCAGTTTTTGGTTCTTGCCTGCACTTTATTTCCATTTTCACTTTATTTTCACTCTGCCACTTGCACTTCAATTGTCATATTGGCTCCGAGGTGCTAAAGTGTCAATTGAAGAAGAAAAGAGAAACCAAAGCCTTGCCACATTATTCCAATATTCTGAGACTCTAACGGGTTTTCTTCAAATTTTAATGTTATTTCAAAAGTTTTGCTCATCTTTTTCAATATCATTTCAAAAAAATTTCACAAATTTTTGAACTCACAATTTTTCAACTGTTAGGAACATTAACCCAACCGTGAAAAAGAGAGGAAGATGAGCAAGCATTGGATATGTACGAGGCCATTCATTTTTTGACTCTCCTCTGCTCCTATTCAATTCCATTACTAACCCCAAAATACCACCAGACGCATTTTGCCTTTCCATAGAACAAATTTGCAGAAATTAAAATTGTTCCAATTTTTATTAGTTGGAAAGATATTTTTCATTCCTTCAATTGGTCTTTTTTCTATTTTTCTTGAATTCACTGCAAACGGAAAAGGGGAGCTACATTTGTCCCTGTTCCACATTGGAGCAACAAATTGGCATCACTTGCCACTACCTCAGAACAGGAAAAAAAACAATAAATTTCAAATGGAACCAACAACTAACAATGAACTGACATGTTTTGTGTACCTAACATCTCTAACCAGAACATTTATCACCTTTCATTTTCTTTTTCTTCCTACTCATCGAGATCTTGTTCCATGTCATGTCAGCTGTTCTAAGGGGCAAAAGAACCTTCATAAAACTTTGACTCTTTATTAGACAATTGAGTGCAGCCTTTCTGTATTCTACTAAATTGCCATACTGTGTATTTTCTTTTCCTTCAGAAAAAACCCTCAAATTCCTCTCCATACTAAAAAAAAAAACAGAAATCAAGGTACTGAAGAAACCTAGGTGCTGTCATTTGATATCAACGTCGCTTTATGCCCGGCGGCCAGAGCTAAGAGAAAAGGAGAAGCTGTTGTCTTCTTCTCTTACATCCATCCCACAGAACCCTTCCCCTCCTGTGTTCCCATTCTGGACTGAATGAAACCCCGCGAAACGGTTACCACAGCTACTGGTACCGCTTCGTTGCCTAAAACAACCATTGCGCCGAAAAAGGACTACTTTCATGTTGAAGGTTTGATTATTAAATGGGAAAAAATTGTTTTTTTTTAATATGGGATAGTATGAAGTGCAAGTGCAAGTGCAAATCAAATTAAGCCAACAAAAAATACATTTTATACTGAAATTAATCAAAATTGTTTTCAGCGAATATCCAAAATGAGTTTGGAGTCTGCGGATGGATCCTTACCATCCTCTCTTACATTCTCATCTTCTTCACTCTGCCGATCTCGGCGTGTATGTGCATAAAGGTGAGATAGAACATATTCCGAGTAACATTTGCTTTATTATAATTTTATTTTTACAGGTGGTCCAAGAATACGAGAGAGCTGTCATCTTCCGACTTGGTCGTCTTATGCCAGGCGGTGCTAAGGGACCAGGTACGACACTCTAAACATATTCATCAGTTTCTAATTTCATTATCTGTTTTCAGGTATTTTCTTCATTGTTCCGTGTATTGACACATACCGCAAAGTCGATCTTCGTGTTCTCTCATTCGAAGTTCCTCCGCAAGAAATTCTCTCGAAAGACTCTGTGACTGTTGCTGTAGACGCCGTTGTTTATTTCCGAATTTCGAATGCTACTATTTCGGTAATTTTGTAAACGTCAAAATGTTTCATACAAAAAATGGCACAGGTTACCAATGTCGAAGATGCTGCTCGTTCCACTAAACTCTTGGCTCAGACTACTCTTCGTAACATTCTCGGAACAAAAACTCTTGCGGAGATGTTGTCTGACAGAGAAGCCATTTCACATCAGATGCAGGTAATCAAATGTTTCCTAATTTTCAACATACCGTAAATTTTAATAATTTTAGTCAACTTTGGACGAGGCCACCGAGCCCTGGGGAGTTAAGGTAGAGAGAGTTGAAGTGAAGGATGTCCGTTTGCCAGTTCAACTGCAAAGAGCTATGGCGGCTGAAGCTGAGGCTGCTCGTGAAGCTAGGGCCAAGGTATTTACAGCAATTTCTTGTTTCAGAAGATACTAAAAAATGCCTTAGGTTATTGTTGCGGAAGGAGAGCAAAAAGCCTCTAGAGCTCTCAAAGAAGCTGCTGAAGTCATTGCTGAAAGCCCATCTGCACTCCAGCTCCGTTACCTCCAAACTCTCAACAGCATTTCGTGAGTATCTATCTTACTAAACAAGCCTTTTCAAGACCTGTTTTTTTCAGTGCCGAAAAGAACTCGACCATTATCTTTCCCTTCCCAATTGACCTTCTGAGTGCCTTCCTTCAAAGAGCTCCTCCAAAAGTGTAAGTGGTGACTTTCGCAGCTATTCTCACGCTTTTCAGACACTTTTCATTCACCGTTTCACATTATTGCAGTGATAATAATTTCGCAACGTTCTCAACGCAAAAAGCTGGTGGATTGCCATCTTCCTCTTGAACTCACGCTTCGTACACGTGTGACAAATGAACAAGTTACTTTTCTTCCTTTTTTTAATCTCCACATCTTTTGAGTGACCTCTCTTCTCCAAAAACTCACATTTCCGAGCTTTTCAGCTAGGAAACCAAGTCATTGAGTGTTATATTCATACACTGGTATGCCTAGTGAACTTTCCCACCACATATAGTCATAATCTTTTCTCCACCGAGCCAGATATCTCGGTGACTGCTTTTCCTTTTGTTCTTCTTCAAATAATCCCTTTCTGTCTTGTATAAACCAAACCACCTTTTTTTTCCTTTTTTCTTTTTTGACTGTAACATTTCATATTCCTAAAATGTGATATGATTCCTTAAATTTTCCAACTCATTTGTCTTCTTTCCCATCTCTAATTCCAATTTCCATCCGCTTTGCTTCGAAATCTCCAAATCCCACTTTTCACCCCACTATCAACGCATCAATTACCCATACCAATTTAGAATGTCATTATTGCAACTGCACATATACCTTGCAATGAACTTTTTCATATCATTGACTGTGATCACTTGTTTGGCTTAGATTTCAACGTAATCCGACACTCCGTCAAGTATTACGTGTTTCTCGGCGGAGCTCGGCTTTCTTCTTCCGTTTTTAAGCCTCTTGTTTAGAAACTGGAAACTGAAGAAGTGAAATGAGAAGGGAAATGTAAAACACGGGTGTTTTGAGTGCAAATCACTGAAAATGAAAACACGAAAACTCAATTAGAAGAACAGGAATAACTAAAATTCCATTAAAGTGCGAGTTTTGATGATATTTTTTAGTGAAGAACCTCCTGCTCTGCCGAAAAAAATTAGATCGTGTTGTCTCTACAAATACCCGGATTGGGTGCAAGGAATGGTGGGAGGTGAAGGAGGCGGCGGTGGACATGGACATTCCCACGGTGGTGGAGGATCTTCTCAGGTGAGGGCAAAAGGTACGCGTACTACAGCAAGAGCAAAGTGTGGTTCACAATACACAGAGCGTTTTGTTCAGGGAGCATTCCATCCATCTCAAGCCGGTTCCGGCCCGAGCACCACAACCACCAGTGGCCGTCCGCTGCTCCGCAGGTAATAAACGAGATCGCACCGTTCGATAGGAATGTGTGATGGCCAAGGGAACTCGAAAATTGTTTAAAAAGACGTAAAATAGCTCATTCGCCTCTATAAACACGCACCATATGCTTTTGAACATTTGCCGCATACTTTTTCCATCATTTTATGCAAAAGATGTCGGAGCGGGGCAGAGCACAAGGAATAAATGCAGAAGTCGGTCCGTTACATAATATCTCTATAAAAATGAGAAGAGCAAGAGAGGGAGAGAGAGAAGAAAAAAGTGGGGAAGGAGAAGGAGAAGAAGAAGAAGTCATGTCGATTTGAAATATTCACAATCACCGCCGCCTTCCTTCTGTCTCCTTCTTTCTTTTCTTCCACCCGATCGACAGCTGACACCGAGTAGAGTGCGAAAAAGAACACGGACTCACCCGATTTTGTGTTATTTTTCAAATCTCTTCACACAACACACTCATGATATAGTGTACTTTTTGTGGTAGACCCATTATTTAATCACAAAATCAACAAACGCAGTATGAACTTATGCTGCAAACTTGTGGCCGGCGTTTATACACCTACTATTCGAAACATTCCAATTAGTAAAGATGAACAGTTTTGGTAAGTTGCATAACAAATTTTTTCATATTTTGAACTCGTTTTTTCATCCGATCCCAACAAATTTTTTTAGTAAAGTTCAGCGACATAAGAAAAGTTTTTGAAAAGCGCAAATAAATTTTTGATAAGTGCGCATGAATCCGATTTGCTGCGACTTGTGAATCTTTTCAATTTTTCAGCATGCGAGAAGCGCAGTTTCACTCCGCAGCACCGCCGATCTCAGCTCCAAGTCAGTCCCAAACATCAGCGAGTCAGTTGGACCCAGGTTTGTCCTTTTTCCCTTCTGAGAGTGTCTTTAGTCTGTGAATTTTCCACTGATCTGCACCAGCAACGCATTTTCGTTTTTTAATGATGGGTCAACCCAATCATTTCACCCAATTTTCTTTTCTTCTCCCAAACACTCGCACTCCTCACTTCCAAAACTTTTGTTGACAGAGCATGTGTTCAGGTTCGCGACCCAGTCAACAATCACGGCGAACAAGCAAAGCGGCCGGTGCAGGGGCTAATTCGCTGCTCAAACAAGCAATCGCCAATAGAATGATGCCACACAACCTCTTGGATGGAGAACCGTCGCCGTCTTCCGCTACATCCCCCTCTACGGAACCTGCAAAAGTTCACAAGACCGATTCTGGTGAAATGTCAAAGAGTGTGCTTTTGAACCCTGCTTGGTATCGTGATGACCAGGGAAGAACTGGATATAAGACTTCCGATTGGGAAAACGTTTCCAATAAACAGAAAGATGTTGTGAAGGAAGGCAAAAAGAAAAGGACAAAGGAGTCATCAGAAGATGGTGCTGTCATCAAAAAATTGGATACGGATCTACTCAGTGAAACAAGTAGTGTGAAGAGCGGAAGTGACGACAAATCAGGAGACTCGGTACTTTCTGAACCGAAATTTGACAAAAAAGCGGCCAAAGCTCTGGAGAAGGAGAAGAAAAAACAAGAGAAAGAGCTGAAGAAACTGGAAAAAGCTCAAAAGAAGAAAGAAGCGGAAGAAGAAAAGAAATTGAAAAAGAGGAAAGGAAGTTCGACAAATGTTTCGGAAGTCGGTGAACACGAATCAGTGGAAATGAAAACTATTGAAAAGAAGAAAGAAAAAGCGGAAGCGACTATCACTTTGACATTGGTATCAAAAGAGAAGAAGGAGAAATCATCAAAAGATCCATCAGAATCTCAATTGGAAATAAAAACAAAAGGGAAGAAACAAAACCAAGAAGAAAGTTCTGAGAAAGAAAAAGAAACATCTTCGAAGCGAAAGACGAAAGAAGCTGATAAAGATTCCAGTTCAAAAATTGACGGACGCCCACCAGCTGATTCATCTCACATGACGATACGTAAATTGAAAGCAGAAAGTTCCAAACGATTGGGAACGGGAGAGCCGAGAAAGAAGAGCATTGGAGATCGTCGAGGCTCCGGAATGTCGGAATTGTCACGCGGTTCGTTCAAATCTGTCACTTTCAATGATCGAGTACAAACTCACGAAATTGAACGAAACAGCAGTGTGTACACATCCAGTGAAGACGATGCAGCCATCATGAGCGATGATGAAATGTCAAAACCAAGTCAGGCGAGAATGAAGAAGAAGTTGAACATGCTGCAGAACCCTCAGTTGGTGGTTCAAAACACCGAAGAAGTGGAGGACATCTATGACGATGATGACTTGGATGATTTTGAAGAACAGGAAAGACTGGCTCTTCTTGCTGCCCAGGGATATGATGTTTCGAGAGAACTTCAGTACCGTGATGAGGAAGATGAAGATGAAGATGATGAGTCAGAAGAGGAAGAGGAGGATGGCGACACTGTCAGTCAGAATAGCTATTATGCTGAAGACGTGGAAGGAGCTGACATCTACTTGAGAAATGAACATAGTTTCCTTGGAACTGACCTCAATGTTCGAGAACAGCAGATGCGGAATATGGCAGAATACGGAATGTTTGATAGAACAATGATGGGCTCTATGAGCAAACTTCACGGCGAAGACTCTTCATCGAACAGTCTGTTGTTTGGATACAACCTCCCTCGGTCTGCAAGCGGATACTTCGAGCCTCCGCCGGATGGACATATGAACTTCTCGTATGAAGAAGCGATGCTCAATCGACAGCATTATCAACAACAACAACTGCTTCAGCAACTTGGAAAACTTCCTCTTCAACCCACTCAGCCACAGAAAGAAGTCCCGGGAGTTCACAAGTTGAGTCCATCTGGCGGATCTCTTCGCCAAACTGCAACTCAACGAAGCGTCTATGAGAATGTGCCTTCTGGAGACGTTCCTTCTCAACCTCAGTCTCTAGTTTTACCAGGATCTCCTTCACAGAGAAATCAAATTGCCAGACACGAGTTCTTCACACAAACTCCTTCAAATGTGGTTTCAAAAACAATCATGGCCGCGTCAAGTGATGGATTGAGTTTAGGAAGTACAGATTCTAATGCGACGATTCGAGTGGAAGATGAGATGAAGAAAAAGTTTGTTGCCCGATTTGGAGTACGAAAAGCGCCAATCGCCAGAGAAGAAGACCCAGCCGACCCGAAGCATGTAATGGGCAGTCAAGAAAGCATGAACTCGACAGACTCGCGTGAATCCGTCGTTTCTGCCGCATCCATCAAAGCGGAGGCGTTGGCTCGCCGCAACTTCAACTACTAATCCTTCTTGCCATCCATTCTGTTCTGCTTTCCGCTTCTCTCAGCACATCACAGTGAGTTTCAGCTTTTCACTTTTCTTCCAGATTCCAATCATATTTTCCTATTTTCAGCACTTCTGATCCGATAGGCAAAACGATGAACGAGCGGTACAACTTTTCCGAGATGGACCGCAACCTTTCTGCACTGGTCAAACCACTTTGGGCTGGAACTGAGAAGGAGGAACGTGCCGAGAAGGACGACAGCACCTCTTCTTAACAGTTCTCGCTCTTGTCTGTGTGATTTCTTTCCAATTTATCTCTCGCTGATGCATCTTTGTTGTCATAATCTCCCGTCATTCTTTTTATATATCTCTTTTTTTTATTTTTACACTTTCAGATATTGAAATTGATTTTATTTTTCTTCTTGTTCTTTCTGTACGTCTATAAGAAACAAGAAAAAAGAAGAAAAGACAATAAATTTTGATTAAAATGGAGTGCCCAGATTTCGTAATTTTCCTTCGGGTCGTATTCTCATTCTTTGCCATTGAATGTGTCGTGTTCGCAGCAGATGTTTGACAGGTGGCTGAACTGGATTCCAACTGTACAGAAAAGAGGACCCCGTGCTGTGGGGGAGCACGTTTTGTCATCATTATGAGCACGTGTTTTGATGACAAATACTCTTCTTCCAGCATTTTCTACTAGTAAACACACTGATATATGATATGTATCCATTGCATCAAGGCCACTCAAAAACTATAAAAACCAAGGTGAAGGTCAGATGGACAGCCTAATTGCCAGCCGTCTCCAGTGACTCTGCCCCCACATCCCCCGCGACTTCTCCCTTCTATCCCGTACTTTCTCTGTCCTTCGGGCTCACAACTGTCTATAAACATGTGTGAGAAGAAGCTGGGCTCCGGTCTGTTCCGAGTATCAACGAGCAACAATACTTGGCTATTAATGTGACCCTACGCACGCAACTCGCTCTGCGTCTGCGCTTTCCGCCCGCTCTTTTGTAGTCGTTACGTCTGCGGCCCGCAGTCTGACCTCCCGCTTGGCTGTTGTCCAACCCGCCGCGCGTTGCCTCTCGCTTTCTTCACTCTTTTTAGTTGTACATTCTGCGCACTTTGGGCCAATAAATGCCCATATCACTATGTTTTTCATTTAGCCAGTTGTTCTTTCTATCTGCATTTAACTTTGTCACTTTGAGCAGTGTCTTAATGCATATCTTTTCAAACGATCATACTGTGCACCATCTTCTCCCACATAACAATCAAGAAGTTTGTGTTGCATAGAATAACATAGAAAATGTTTCAAAACATAAAACTAACGTCGTTTATCATTTCTGCTTCAAGTTGCCTTCTTTTTCGCATGAACGAAGAAGCATCGCATTGCAAAAAGAAGAGACCAGTCAAAAACTGGTTGGATTTTTCCGTTTGAACACAATTTTCTCACCCATTTTGAAAAATTCTGTCAAGTGTGAATCGTGGGCATTTCGTGTGGCATTTGTTCAGAGTATACCTTCTCTCCCCCTCACTCACACGTTTTCTTTCACATCCTGATCGATACTGATCATCAACGCATTGGAGATATCTCCCCCCTCTGAGAAGTGAGTTAGTCAGTCAGCCACCGCTTGCTTCTCGCCATCCTCTGCCTCGTCGCTGCACACAACATTTTGTTGTTCACTTATCTCTTGGTTCGTTTTATCCTTTACACAAAATGCCAATGCTTCCACGCCACCGCCGCCTCCGATCCGTCTTACACACATGTCAACCCGTCGCATCCTATACCTTTGGCACATTTGCTCTCTCACCAAGAGAATATTCTCACTAGCACTCGATCTTTCGTTCTCCTGTTCTTTCCTTCCTCCCCCGTTGTTATGATCGGTTGCAACCAAATTTCCTGGATTCATATGCATAACCATGTCATCTCCTTGTCATCGGTAGTCGAGTTGGTCATAAAATTAGCACAACAATAAGTCTCTCATTCCCTTTTCGCGTATATTGATTGTGACTGGTTGCCTGCCCGCACAATCCTCTATGCTTTCTACCTCGGCTTTCCCTTGTTTGTACATATTTGTCTTCATATTACTTGCTTTCTTCTCCTTCTCGTCGGCCGTCGACCTTTGTGTGCTCACCCAATTTTGCCAGTTTTTAGGGTTCAACGATAGATGGTGTGTGGCGGAATGGATTCCGACCACCACATCAACGGCGACCTCGCCCATGGATTCGAGAACATGGTTTGTGTGCGGTGTAACGATGGATTCTCGATGCAAGATCAGATGGTGAACTCGTCCGGACAAGTGTGGCACTCGGAGTGTTTTGTGTAAGAATCTCATCTAAGATTTACAGTGTAATAACTCTGACTCTTCAGGTGTGCCCAATGCTTCCAACCGTTTCCGGATGGTATCTATTTCGAATTCGAAGGACGGAAGTACTGCGAGCACGACTTCCATGTGCTCTACTCGCCATGCTGCGGAAAATGCAGTGAGTACTAGTCGACACGCAAACCCGAAGCAGTAAATGTTTTATTTTCTAGATGAGTTCATTGTTGGAAGAGTGATCAAAGCAATGAATGCCAGCTGGCATCCTGCCTGCTTCTGTTGCGAAATTTGCAACAAACAATTGGCGGATATCGGTTTCTTGCGAAATGCGGGAAGGTAAAACCCTTCTAACAAACTGCGACCAAAATTAAAATGACAATGTTCCAGAGCGCTGTGCCGTGAGTGTAATGAGCGAGAAAAGGCGGCTGGACATGGCCGGTATGTGTGCCACAAATGCCATGCTATGATTGATGATGGCCAGCACATCAAGTTCCGTGGTGATTCATTCCACCCGTACCATTTCAAATGCAAACGCTGCAAGTATGACATTCTTTTCGTACAGTTTCAGAATTGAATGAATAACTTTTCAGCGTTGAACTGACCACAGCATCCAGAGAAGTCAACGGAGAGCTCTACTGTTTGAGATGCCACGATACCATGGGAATCCCAATCTGCGGAGCTTGCCACAGACCAATCGAAGAGCGTGTAGTGGCTGCTCTCGGAAAGCACTGGCACGTTGAACACTTTGTGTGCTCGGTGTGCGAGAAGCCGTTCCTGGGACATCGGCACTACGAGAGGAAGGGGCTTCCATACTGTGAACAGCACTTCCACAAGGTACTTGACGCTGATGAAAGTCTCGTTGTTACCCTTCTATTGTTTCAGTTGTTTGGAAACCTGTGCTTCAAATGCGGAGACCCATGCTGCGGAGAAGTGTTCCAAGCTCTTCAAAAGACGTGGTGCGTCAAGTGCTTCTCGTGCAGTTTCTGCGACAAGAAGTTGGATCACAAGTGAGTTTACGAGTTCCTAAAACCCATTCTTGACATTCATAACACATCCATTCACTCAAAACAATGCATTTCAGAACAAAATTCTATGAATTCGATATGAAGCCAACATGCAAACGATGCTATGATCGCTTCCCGACAGAGCTCAAGAAGCGCATCTCGGAAAGCTTGAAGGACCGCGACGTCGAGAGCCAGAGAAGATCCATGAGCCCAGGGCCGAAGTAACCAACATCTTCCCTTTTCAAATCTGCTACTCATCGGGACCAATTACCAATTATCACTCCCCTCTCCCCACTGCCATTGCTCATTTCCCCCTCCCTTTGTTTTTTCCTCATCTTGGTGCTACTTTTTTTTAGTTAGTAAGTCTTAACTTTTCAAAACCAGTTGAACCCTTCTTTCTGCCTTATTTTTCATAATTTCGGTCACAATCAGTCATAACCTTTCTGCATCTTACTCTGCTGTGTACTCATTTCTAGAATTACATCTTTCTCGAGCCTCCCTATCTACTATGCCTTCCTGGCTTTCAGACAATATCTGAAAACAACTGAGTTTCGAAACCATTTTGTCTCCACAAAACGCTGACGAAACTTTTTTATCGGGTGTCATTTTCTTTTTTTTATTTTTATTCTCCGTAATTTTTTGAATGTTTCTCTCTATTGCCATTTTTGTCAAAAAAGCATAAAAACAGTTTATTATGACCCATGTTGTTCAATATATGCAGTTTCAATAGTTATACTTTCTCAATGTATGGTGCTTTTTCATTTTTCTCGTTCTCCGTACACTTTTCCACATCAAAGAATGATTTCTGATTAGCGACCAACTCGTGGGCGGAGTCCAGTGCGTCTTGGATTGATGGATATATCTGTCGCTGTGATATTTGTTCGAGCATCCCTGCCTGCTCATATTGCCGTCGGAGAGATGCTACAACAGATATATGATAAAAATTTGTATTTTGGCTTTTGGCAGAAAAAAAAAAAGAAAAAGAGAAAAAGCGATAAACCAAAAACTCACATTTCAAATTTGCAAAAAGCGGCAAGATATGAATGCTTTTGAGGTCCTCGTCGATCTCTTTCACCGCCTCAATGCCCATCGAGTCGGTGTATATCCAAGTGTGGCAATCGAGAATAATCGCCGTCCATTCCTGATCCTCCTGGGAATCCATGCTTGCACTTCGCAGTTTCTTTGTTATCGACGCCGCGTCCCGAACATTGTCGAGGAACTTGTCGACGTTGGCAAATATCAATGGCGCGTCAAAGCGAATTATCCGGAACGATGTCTCCTGTAAAATACAATTCGAATTGGCATACAGGAAGTTCCGAATTAGGCGATCAGGGACAATTTGACATGATCACACAAAATAAAAAGAACTAGTACCTTGGCTGATCCGTAGTGATTAATTGGCCGAAAATCGTTGGCGCGGACCTGTCCCAGTTGTTTTATGGTCGGTCTAAAAGGTGTAACTAATAATGATACTGATAATAGGAGTGATAAACGAACTGTTGAGATTGAATGGCTATCGTTATAATAGCGAAGAAGATACCAGCGGCAACACCCTCTGCAATGTCTGAACACAACGTGACTGCTGCGGTGAAGATCCAGATGTACTGAAAAACATAAATTCAGAATCAAAAATTCCAAAGAGCTTACAAAATCGTGTTTTGAGTACTTCCAAAGCTTCGGAAGATCTTGATAATTCATCAGAAGTGCTCTTATTACTACCAATACAATTGCCGCCAGAACGCAACTTGGAAGAGAGGCGAGAAGAGGTCCGATGATAGTGATGACAAACAGGATGCATATGCAACTGACTATCCCAGAGAGCTGTGTCTTGGCACCACATGACTCGTTAACCAATGTTCGGGAAAGTGAAGCAGAGGTGGGGAATGTTGCGAAACAAGATGAACCGATGTTAATGAGTCCAAGCGCCAAAAGTTCCTGGTTCGAGTCAATCCTATACTTGTGCTTCTTTGAAAAAATCTGTCCCATGGAAATTGTTACAGCGTACGCAACCACGGCTAAAACTTATTGTCATTTTTGTTTTTTTGAGGAAAAAAGTCGTACCAATAGACACGGCATCATGAATAATGTAGGGCCAGATGTCGACTCTCGGGAACGAAGGTTCTGGGAACCCTCGGGGGATGGTGTGAATCGTCTTCACACCATACTTTTTCTCAAGATCCAAGTAGTAGGATGCAGTGGTTCCAGCAATAATCTGAACAAAATAATTTCCTGCTGGCTGGATATTTTTGAATTCTTACTGTAATCAGCTCTTTTGGAAATGGTATTTTTCCAATTACTGGCAGGTTTTTCAGTTTTGGTTCAATGAACACTTTTGTAAAAATCAAAAAGACGAGAGCACTTCCGGAAATGCAAAGAGTTACTGGATTGGATTTGTGAACATTAGCCCCAAGATCATATAACGACTGTAATTTCATCTTTTATAAGATCCTCAAGTTCTGGTTCTCTTACATATGCCAAATTGAACCATTTCTCATTTCTTGCCGGAACTGAGAACCCGCAAAGTTTTGGAATCTGTGATACGACACCGAAGAAAGAAGCGGAGAATGTGATTCTACAAATCTGCCCTAGTTAATCCACTAAAAAACAATAGTGAAAGCGACATACGCGGATATCGCTGGCGCCGATAGAAACTTCATCATTTTGTCACATCGGCTGATGGCCATCAAAGCCTAGAAAAAACTAGTTTTTGAACTTTAAATGTCATCAATTGAATGTATTTTGTACCTGAACTATACCGGTCAGTAAGCACAGACTGGTCACTATTCCTATTTGCGTCAAACCGGGAAACACTGAAAAACTGATAAAAGTATGAGAATTCCCCTACTGACGGCTCACATTCTTTGTGCTCCAATTCCTCGGCATGCTCTATTTTGAGCATTTTTTGCACACATTTGTTAATCATAAGGCAGGTGATTGAGAATACGCCAATGCTGGTATGAGTAGCAGTTCCAAAAATGGCATAAAACAAAGGAGGAAAAAAGCTGGCATAAAGTCCGTAGACTGGAGGTAATCCAGCCAAAGTTGAGTAGGACATAGCTAAACAGAAACAAATTATGAAAATTTTAAAAAAGACAAATGAGTTACCTTGAGGCACGTTATAAATTCCCACAGTAAGACCGGCGGTGAAATCTGACAGAAGATCTGGCACATGATATCTAAAACAAAGTACTGAAACTATTTGTACTGAGGGATTGAGATTTTGTACCTGGAGACCCATCTCACGATTGGAAGCCTTCGGATAGCGGCTTTTTTGAATCCTTGTTTTGTGAAGACTGCTCCAAAGTTTTTGACCTTCTTCTTCACCCAGTTGTCATCTTCTTGTCGGTTAAAGTCGTACTTACGATCGTATTCTTCCTGAAACAAACGAATTGGAACGGCTACCAAATAAGTGTGACAGTCAGCACAAACCTGTTTCATTGTCCGTTGATTGAATAAAACCAGCTGATGTTCCCTTATATACACACACCGATTAGTTTTTAATTCCGATTAAACCCAGCTGGAAAAGTTCATTTTCTTACCAAAAAGTAACAAACATGTGTAAGACGAAGCTGATAAGAGGTGAAGAGGCGGTTAGCGGTGATTCAAAATTGGTTATCAATTAGTTTATCAACTATTTTCTGTTGAAAAAGACGACTCGTGTTTCATCAGAAAAGAAGCTTATTCGGCCATTCGGCCAATTGATATCAGTTTGCGGGGGTCGAACGCCGCATGACCAGTAGACTACAAGTCGTTCTCACAACATAAAACGTTGAGCTGTTTGTATAATGATAAAGGACCGGAAAGGAAAAATGAAAAGGTCATCGGCTCATCGTTCCGCATGGAAACTAAAAAAAAAACAGAGAGAAACATGGAACGATTTTGTTAGAGTTCTCGAACAGTCTAAGACACCCAACAAAAGAATCCAAAGTAGGCCTTCTAAGTTATCTGAATAACAAAAGGTATGTAGCTATCCGTTTTTCTCAGAAAGTCTATTCCCTTTTTGAGTTACCAACTAACAATGGAACCCGCAACAATATGGCTAGTGAAAAGAGAGGAAGCATGCTTTGCACTTCAATTAGTTTTGGGTTGAAGTGGTTCGGTTCGTTATAGCCCATTGGTCATTCATTACCAATCCAATTCTTACCACAAAGATCAGAAAAAAACAGTTGGCAATGTGAAAAAGAGTAGAAGTTCTAAAAAGAAAAGAAAGAAGAAATGGGGGAAGTTGTTACAAGCTGTTAGAGACAAATGTTGACGGAAGTGCATTATTTTTTGTTTTATACAAAATGCAATACATAGTTGTTTTAAGAAAGAATATATGTATGTACCTTTAAATTAAATGAAAAATCAAAATAAAATTTAAAATTTAGAACAAAGAAGGAAATGAAAAAGACGGTGTGCGTGGACTGACCATGACTTTTGGACGTCTTCTCTCTTATATTCGATCTGACAGATTTTTTCAACAGAAGACTTCTGAATGGATTTGGTTCAACGAAACAACTAGAATGTTTCAATGAAAAAATGTATCGAATTGTAAATGACCAGAACAGTCCTCCAATATTCAGAGATTTGAAAAAATTGGAAGAAAACGAAGCTCGACCTGGAAAAATAACAAATTTTACGGTTGTTTCCAGTTGTATGCTATGTTGACTGTCAAATGTAATCCGGTAATCCTCATTAGTGTCGTTTCGATGTGTCAATAATTTCTGTTTCTGTTTTCTGTTCCTTGTTTCAATGTTTTTATCTTCTTATGACCTTATTATTTTTCAAAGTGTTTAACTTTATGATTTGTAACTTTTCATCTAGTGGTTTTAATATCGTTTACATGAAAAGTTATCACGCTGATAAGATCCCAGTTTGATTAGTACATAGACATGGAGAAACTTGCGAAATTGAGAAACGACGCATCGTAATACCGGTCTCTTCCTCTCTCCCTCTCCTTATTTCCCTCTCTGTGATGGCGCCCGCCGTCGTCACTTGTGCCGCCGATTCGCCAATAACACTATATCCCCCGGTCATTATCACTGCCGTTTATCGATTTCCTTCGTCTCCTCTCATCTCCTTCCCATCTACTGTCTTGTGTCCGTGGCCCCACTACGCATAGTGAGTAGGCGACGTGTGAGTGAGTGCCGGTTTTTCCGACCCATTCCCCCTTCAATCATCTCCCCTTTCGGGGCGCAATAACGTGTTCAACAGTTTTTTTTCTCGCTTAGATTTACAACGTTTTATCGAACTTTTATCACCTTCTGGTATCAATGCGTGCGATTAATGTGTCTGTTCCGTGTTGCAGATGTTACAATGAAGGAGAGAGTCGAACTGAACAATAATGGAAGATCTATCGAGTCGCACTGCAAATTCTTTGAAAACCGAAAGGTAATCTCGTGCTTGTCTTGTTGTTTACATGTTCCCGATTTTAATGCGGAAAGATGGTATGAAATCAGCAACTGATACACGCAAGACAATCGGTTATCTGATCTGTTGGGCAAAACACAATTATTCAATTAGTGATTAGCTATGCAATACACATTATTAATTAACCTTATTGTTCTCTCTGTTGCAGTGGGAGCCACGTTATATACTCTGCAAACTGCAATGCGATTTAGAAGACCCATTGTTGATATTCTACAAGAATCGTAAAGATCGGCAGAAAGATAAAGCGAAGCAATCATTTCTCCTTCGGAACTACATCGGGTTTGAGAAAAGTGAGAAGTTGGTTGAAACGGAAACAGAAACATTAACATGAATGGGGAAATAACCCTCCAATTTTCCCTCACCCATATCTTCTTCATTAAATTTCTTTTCAGGTTTCCCTCTTAAAAACTACAATCAAACGTTGACGGTTATCACAAAGAATCGTAATATTGTTCTTGCATTCCATTTGCCGGAGACTCTTCTCCAGTGGGAGACATGGTTCAAGAATGTTGGCGGACAAAGTGAGTGTAGTGCACTGAGATGTTGTGAACATGATTGGAAATGACAGGCACAACGCACTACATGCAACTGTTGAAGTTTCCTAATCAACAGGAGAATCCATCGTTTGTCAACAAAGAAGTCAGATGTCACCTCCACGTGAGAATGATACAGCCCAAGTTTATCCAGTTTTCTATTTATAGGATTCTCGATTAGCTATTGTATATGGAATTCCTGCAGAGACTTTGTTGTACTGTGAAACTTCTGCAAGTACTATCACCACAGACTTTCAAAATCATAGAGTAATCATAACTCCAAATAGTGGAGATGGGGCATTTATTTTCTGTTGTCCCTCCATAGAATTCTTCTCGAGGTTCTTGAAAAAAGCAAATGAAGACGATGGATCATTGAACTTCTACCTCAACAAGACAAGTGCAGAAGGTGTCTGGCTACCCAATGTATAGAATTTCTCTGTTCAGTTTCTTCTTTCAAATGACCTCATTCAGATAAACAACCGCATGCGAAAGCATCAAGACTCCATCTCCGGACTGTCCGGCACCTTCAGTGGATGGTTTAATCTTATGAATCCCACGTCGCCATCCATCAACCAAAGTGACATTTTCTCGTCTCGGTGAGAAAACATTATCTTTCATATGGTTATATCTTTTCCTAATTGTCTTTTCTTATCAGTGCTGCTATTAACACTATCGGTCTACGAAATCCAGGGATGAAAACGCCAGTGGGAAGTTTGAAGTTTTTGAATGGGTTGCTGCCGGACGCAAATGCATCTCCACCACCAATTATTCGGCCATCAGAGACACCAGTGCTGAGCAGAGGAAACACCATAACCACCCCTGCTCCAGATTCTCCCGGAAAACCTGCTACCACTGAAAACTCTCCACATCTAGGTCACTTTCGCCATCGGCCGTTGACAATAATACGTATTTGATTTAGGATCAGATGCAAAACAACGAAGTACTAGTTTGCCGGAGTATGTCAACGTTCAACATGTCATAAGACCATCACCAGACACCGCTAGAATGAGTAACTAGAACCTTATGATTCACGTATCACATACCAATTTCTGTTAGTTTTAGATCATGAAGTCATACATCGAAAGGCTTCTACAATGACTGCGCCACGTGAATCATCAAGATTTTCGAGCAGTGGAGAACATCAGCAATATTTCCCGAACAGACTGCCAACGTGAGACAATAACAATTGGAAGTATAAGTGGAAAATACCAACTTAACGTTTTTGTAGAAAGGGACGGTCGATGATGGACTTTTCCACGTTACCATATGAAGAGCAAGGGAGACATGAAAGTTGGAGAAGAGCCAAGAAGTTCATCTCGGCTTTTAGTCCAAAATCTCAGCAAGATTTATACAAGCACACATCAAAAGGACAAGGCTCGCTCTCTAGATTCAGTGATTTTCAGCCGTTCAAGACTTTCAAAAAGTCATCGAGTACTAGCGCACTAGCTTTTAGCCCAATAGAGGTAACATAAATAACTCGAAATTTTTGAAATAATTGCCATAATTTTGTCTGGAATTGCAGTCGAAAACAAGTCTAGCCACGACGTCATCAAGCAGCGACCTGGACGAGCAACCCCCACCAGCACTGAATGTGACCGTCACAAATCCGGCACCACCGCTAATGCCCAGAAAGGAAAAGGTGGGAAACTGGATGAAAACTAATTATCAATGAGATCCTTTGTCTTTAGGAACCAGAGAATATTCCTGCTGGCTTGGTTCGTCTTCGGGAAGAAGGAAGTTTGAAGATAAGGGGTGGTGTGAACATTGCATTGGCAAGAAGATTGGCTGCGGGAATCAACGGATCCTTTACGGTTTTAATTGAGGTTTTAATGTTGATTGATTGACTTTTTTAGAAATACGATGGTGACCGTGGGACACACGTGTACCCACAGACTCCCGAAGAAAAAGAGAGAAAAATAGAAGAATTTATCGAAGAACGAAGGAGAATAGCACTGGCTGCCCGCAAAGTTGAAGTTCCAGATTTTACAGATGATCGTAAGATATACTATCAATTAAGGCTACACTTGTTTTTTCAGCTATTGGTTCTGTAATTTCCAAAGAAAGAGACAAAATGCGGCAAATGGAAAGAAGAGCATCATCAGTGTCTTTCAACAAGAATAACTCTGTTCAATTGAACCATCTGAACGAAATACAAAAAAGAGCGTTGGACGCCGTCAGAGTGATTCCTCCACGTCAACACTCACATTCAGAATCTCGAAGGTAATCTTTATAAGCAAAACTTAAAATTTATCTTGATCTTGTTTTCAGCATCATGTCGTCGTCCGAGTCCCTTTCATCTGATGCTCGATCCAAGATCTCAATCAAAAAACGCAGCAACTCTCCGCCATCTACAGTTGCTCCACGCATTCTCCCAAAGCAGCCGAGCCAACAAACCTTGACAGTGTGTTCTTTATTTTTATGATATAGACTTTCTCGTGATTCACTCGTAATCAAATTTAGTTTATTGAAAACCAGTCCGTCTGCTTCCGGTCTTCGAACACCCTGACCTAATTTGGAATGCATCCCACTCTATTCATCAATGGGAAAAAGCTCAATGTCCATATTGCAGCTCCAAAAACAATCATCGTCGTCAATTGATTCACTCAATTCGCACAATTCACAACAAACGACTCCGACCACGTCATCCGTCAGACTCCCCACACGAATTGTCGTCAATAACTCTTCTAGCACAGAAACGAGTGAGAATTAATTAGTTTTTATTTAAATGCTGAATAATCTATTGACAGGTAGCGAGGAGAGTTCCGGGAAATCCCAACACTATTTCGAGACAGATGTGAGTGTTTCCTAGTCCGAAAACTTCCTTGTCTCCCTGGGAAAACGTTGAGTTTTGTGTTTAGATTGGTCCTAAACGCGGCACGACTACACCGTCGTCCCACCAAAGCCTTGGCAGACAAGATTCACGACGAATGTCCGAGGTTTGCAAAATAACAGTCGGGGGAGGCAGCGGAGCCGAGTAAACAACAATTATTCCGTGGTCATTCGTTTCAGGGTCAAGGAAGTAATTCCTCAGACGCGATGGCCCAAGCAAGGAAAGGGTATTTTCGTAAAAATAATAAGACGCGGAGGAGCAATCGACATTTGGACGAGACGTCGTCGACATCTCCGTAGCTGTTGTGACGTCCGAAAACAGAAACAGAACGAGGAGAAAACAGAAGTAAAGGTGCCGAGACGAATTTTTGAGTGTTTTCAAGAATGATGATCATGATCACCCAAAACATATTGAAACCAGAAACTAAAAACCACAGAAAACCAGATAGTTCAGTTATTAAAATTTCCTCAGAATTTGATGAATACTCCGAGTTTACAGACATATGATTCGAATTTGAATATAATATTTCCGACATTTCTTCGGGTCCCGTTGTTGTTTCCTTTTTCTTTTTCTTTTTAAATTTCAAATTTTCACTTCCATTTCCACTTCGTTCCCCCTGACACCAATCCTGATCTGCCCAGTTTTATTCAATCCCACCTGCTAGTTCCATCACAATTCTCACTCATGATTCGAAATATTTTATTGCATACAAATGAAAGTTCAACAAAACATGGAAAAGAGTTTGTTCAATGGCGGTTTGATGATGATGTTTTGGAAAATGTTCAAGCAGAATGGGAGGCCTGGACCCGATGTGGCAGAAAATGAATTCATAGTGCAAAGGGGAAAAAATTGAAAATTGGAAAATTCATTTGTAAAGTTCCATAAGTGGATGGATGAATCTCTCGAACTTGTGCAGTTGCTTGCAGAGACCACGTTTGAACTCCCGATTGAAGACCGTGTAGATGACTGGGTTGATTCCAGAATTACCTTAAACAAAAACAATTGAATTTTAGTTGTCCTCCCTGGAAAACTTACAGTAACCTAGCCAGAAAAAGAATTTGAAGACGAGTGGGGGAGCTTCATATCCAAACGCACCAATCACGTAGATCAACTGAAATTTTCCAATAAAACGTAGGAAAATATGTAAAAAAAACTCACAAAAAATGGAAGCCAACTCAAAATGAAGGCTGACAAGATGATACCAAGGAGCAAGGTGGCCTGTCTTTCCTTAGCCTTCAGCTTTCTCTTTCTCTTCTCATAAAATCCTTTCTCTTCCAATTTCTTCGCCAAATCAGAAGCAGGTGGACTGTTGTGGTTGGTGTCAAGAGCCATCTGAAAAGAAACGGAAATCATTAGAAGTATCGCTTCTCTTTCACTTACACTAACCTTGACGCCCTGTCTCGGAAGCTCTTCGGAAATTTTTCTCAGTTGCCAGCAAACTTTGTTGATAACATCGCGGTTGGAAGTCGGTTTCTCCCTTTCTTCCTCCACTGGATCCGAGTTTTCTTCTAGTTCGTATTCCATGTTATAACGCTCTGTAATAAAAAGTTAAATTAAATGTTCCATAGCATCGAATGAAAAAAGAAAAAAGATTTGCCGCCAGCAGGGGTCGAACCTGCGACCTTGGGCTTATTAGACCCACGCTCTAACCGACTGAGCTATGGCGGCTGCGAAAGTGCTAGGAGCGAACAAAGTATACATGCGGCGGCGCGACGGCCGACGGCACGACGGCCCGAAACCACTCACCATTCGTGCTGCTGCGAATTGTCAGCATGTTGAGTGTGTGGTCTCGTCTCTCGGTTTCCTTCAGTCTTTGCCGACTGTGGCGGATGGTAATACTGTAGATTTTTGCATAAACAATAATGAGAATCACAACTGGGATATAGAAAGAACCAAGAGATGAATAGAGAACATATCCTGGAAAATTTAATTTGATTGATTTTCGACCAACGGATGTTTTTACCAAGGTCAGTGCTCACAGAACATTCTCCCTCCTGTCGTTCCGGACGCCATCCGAAAATCGGTGGAAGGCAAATGAGAAGAGAAACAATCCAGGAAACACCTGTAAATAGAACAATTGAAGACTGGAAAAAAAAAAGAGTGAATGCCAAGAACGACTCAAAAATCGTTTTTCAATTCCGGAAAGGATTAGTACAAATGAGACTAACTTCCTCCTGTTTTTCTTTTTGAAAGGCGCCAGCTGCCAATCTTTGAACACTACTTACCAATATAAACGAACATTCGGAGAGGTGTTCGTGTAGCAGGATATGTCAGTGGCGAAGTCACTGAGAAGTACCGATCCAACGATATGGCACAGATGTGGAGGATGGAAGCGGTGACAAAGAGAACGTCAAGTGCCAGCCAAATTTCGCACAGAATATTTCCTGCAAAGTTACCAACTTGCAGCACATTTCTTCTAATTGTTTTTGATTACCCATTGTCCATTCTCCCACAATTTCATACGTCAGCGTTAGGGGCATGACCAGAAGGCCTACAAGCATATCCGCCACTGCCAGGCTGACTATCAGCCAGTTTTGACGTTGCATACGCAGCTTCCGGTCCCTGTACACTGTGACGACAACGAGCAAGTTGCCGAATATGATGATCTGGAATAATTCTCGTAATCCTATATCTTCTATTTCCAAATCTGTTTCGTTTCCCGTTTTGTTTCCGTTTCCGGTTCACATCATCCTTCTTTTGGTGCGTGCGTCGCTCGCCGACTAAATTCAAATCGGACAGGCAGACGACACGTATGACCCCGGGACGACAGAGAAGAGGACTACTCTACTTCCTTGTGTGCCTGGATTTGAATTTGTGGAAACTAATGAGCTTATGCGCCAGTCCAGGCTACAAATATAAAAGATGTGGAGCGTGAATTTTGTGAAAGAAAGGATGCGGACACAAATGTCATGACTCAACCCGAACTAATTGGAGATGAAGATCCTGGTTGGTTGTGGTTTGTGTTTAACAACAAACTTACCAGCATCACAGTGAGCATTGAGGATATTGTGAGAACTGCCTCGCCTAGGTTCAGGCAGGCAACCTTGGTGTCGCTTTCACTGCAGTTCAAGTTCCACATCTTCAAAAGCTCATCGGGGAAGGTCTGCTGCAACAGAAATATGATTGAGATGGTGTGGCATGTCGAATGGAAGAAGAAACGCGTTTTGGAGCAGAAAAAGGTGACAAAGAAGGATGAGCTGGGGAGCGGAAGCTGGTCTTCTGGGATTATCAGTAGAAAAATCTAAGCAAAGTTATGAAGGGAGACTTGGAAAATATGGAACATATCGTCGGGAGGCCAACGATTGGTGCCTGCTAAAACACAACATAAATTGTCTGTTGAAGCAGAGCAGCAGCAAAAGAAAACTAGAAGAACAATAACAGAACTATAACAATGAGACATGAGAATGGCGAAAAAATATCGGGGTGGGGAATCTTAGAAAAGGGAACAGAAACCATAAAGTATTCGGTTTGTTTTTCGAGCCGTTCGTTTCATTGCGTTCTCCTTCTCCTTTCCCATTTCCCCCTTATTTCTCAACGCCACTCATGAAGGTTCTCTCTTCCTGCTGACAGTTGCGTAATTGCAGTCCAGTCAACGCCCTCCGCTCAGTAGGGGACACAAGAAAAGAAAAGAAAACGAAAATGAGTGGTGACACACCCACAAGGTGACGGGATGATAAAGGAAATTGGGTGGGAAATGGTATCCGAATGATTAGTGAGCATCTAAGGGTGGGAAAAGTGAGACGAGGTGCAGAGAAACGAAAGAAAGATCTGAGTCAGGCCAGGAACGCGTCAGAAGCTTATCCTGTGAGATTACACATCTGGCCGCGCAAGAGCCCTCGACCATACTACTCTTTTCGTCTCTCTGCTTTAAAAATCTGACGAAAACAGCGAGTTATGGACTCTTAAAGAATTTCTGATCAGTTTGATATCTGATTCCCTTTTTTTGGTTTTTTAATGAGTTCGTTAAGCCTGTTTCCTGTCTCAGATTTGGTTTTGAAAGTCTGAACAGATGAAGACGTCAAAGTAACAGAAACGTCTTTCACTCAGACACTTTGAAGAATCACAGTCTGGAAAAATAGCGGAATGTCACTTTGACGCTTTGTGGACGTGAGAAAACTGATTAAACGCGTAAATGAATTGGACGGGTATCTAGAATGAGAATCTGAAGATGTTCGTCGCCTCAGATTGTTCATCGCACTTTTTGTTGAGCATCAGCCCGACGTCGTCAGCGACCGACAATCTGGCAGGATGGGGCTAAGGGGTGCAAATATCCGGACGAAACTTTCCGAAATGAACTCGTCTTTGATTTGTGAGCATTGGCTCTCTACTTTAATTCTGTGTTTCTACTCTCCATTTCAGCAAAGGGTGTCCTCCGCTCTCAATGCTCAAGTTCCAGTGCTAATTAAGTGCATCTAGTGGCAGAAATGGATGAGTTTTTAGCCTTAAGTGGAACATCTTGAAGAAATAACTTGGTCACAATTTTCTTCTCATAGCTTTTTCTTCGGAGCACTCAAAAGTGCGTTTGACCCAAATGAAATTTGAAATGAGAAAATGTTGATAAAACGAAGGCTCGAATAACCTCTTATTTATGGTTGCTGTAGAAGCATCTTCTATCGGGTTTATTACTATTTCTTAAGAATCCAATTACTGTCGCGTGCTCTTCTATGTGTGGTGATGCTGTTGAATTAAATAATAAGACCAAAACAAGTCCATTAAATTTAAAAAGAGACAGAACAAGAATGGAAAAAATGAATCGAAAGCAATCAAGTAAAGGAAATAGGCTTGAAAAAGAACGGAAGTGTGGGAGGAGACTATTGGCGGAGGTTGAGCTAAAAGGATTCATCTGGATACTAAATTTTGATGGAACACTCTGAAAAAGTCAAAGAAATCTTGCTTCCTCCTTCTCCTTTTTCAATTTTTGTGTTCAAGTGCCAAAACAACAATCAAAGTTAATTAGTGAACTAATTAAGCCAATGTTGCTGAGCATGGCTCGAACACGTCTCTTTCTGCGTTTTTATGTCTGTTTTTTTTCTTATTGAATGGATGGAAAGAGAAACACAAAAAGAAACAAAAACTAAAATGAAACAATATGTTTTTCCTTCTGAATGGATGGATAGGAAACGAATAAAAACACACATAGACAACATACCTACGCGTCTGCAAATGGCGGTGGGCGTTTGTTCCTTGATGAAAAACGCGCATTGGTCATTAGAGTTAAGAACGCTCGAATTATCAAGAAAAGGTCTGAGAAGAGAACGAAGAGGTATTCGGTTTGAGAAGAATCAGTCAGAGCAACAAAGAAATTATGTCAGATTCATGGATGAGGTTCAGCTTGACTGGCTCCCGCTCCAGATGGATCTAGCCTCCCTGCGACAGGAATAGACTCCGCCCACTCCTCCTCCCCCAGTGCCATTGAAAAATGTTTCTGTGGCGCAGCAAGCAAGAGCAATGAAGTGGAGGAGTCGGTGGAAACCGATGGAGTCATAAATGGAAAGATCAAGAATGAATGGTGAGAAAGGAACAGTGGAGAAGAAGAAGAAGAAAAGAAAACGGAAGAAGAGGGAAAGCAGAGAGATTTATGGTCAGCTTGATTATACACTCAGAATGAATCATGACCTGCCGCATGAGCAAATCTGATGTGATAAAGGCTGAAAGAAACAAAACGCCCCAGTTGGTCTCCCCCTCTTTTCATTCGGAGCCTTTGTTTTGTGATCAGCCAGGAAGGAAAGAACGGAAAGAAGCTGCGGGAGTTCTGTTCGTTAGAAATAACGGGGTCCCACACCATGTCGTCCTTAAATGGTAGACAGCAAGAACATCGACGTAGGAAAGGACCGTAAGAAATCGGAATAACAGAATTTAAATATAGAAAACCTCTGGAAACTGGAAATATTACTATGCACATTTTCAGGGGTTTTCTTCAAAAGACGGCAGCAAATTACAATTCAAAAATAGAGAATATATATGGAATGATATGAACTCTCAATGACACATATGGTGTCGGATATTGCCTCCCATGTCAATGTGAGTCATTTGCAGAGACTAAGCTTAGGCAAAAAAACGTATGAACCTAGGACATCCGAGAAGTGTTCCTCTGACTATGCCTACGTGTCGTTCTTTTCTTTTGCCACTTTGCTTATAAGTGTTCCCGGTTATTTACTCCTTTCTACCTGGCACAGACTCAATACAAAGATCAGTAATTTGATTTTATCCCGGTACTTTCTGGAGTCAAAATCATGTGCATGTAGGACTTTATGGTCATGGGGTCAGTTCAGGAATCCGATTGCCGGATAAGCGGGGGTCTGACAGGAAATTATTCGGTTCGAGTTTGGGATTGGGAGGATTGGACTTGATTCAGATCTGAAAACGCACGTCAACAGTTAAACAAACGGGAAATTAAAAAAGGTTGTCAACAGTTGGATAAAGTCGAGTAAAAAACCTTTTGAGCCGATTTCTCCACTTCCGCACACACGCACGCCAGAAATATTCAGTGCTAACGGGTTTTGCCCTTGGCTATTTTCCACATTCAAAATCTTCTCCGGAGGCCATCAGGGCAAAGATGGTCAGAACATCGTCACGTCAAGCAGGAAATGGAGGGTATTCTGGGCACTGTCAAGTCTTTACGGGGGAGGATGTAGGAGGAAGTTGTAAGAGGAACAACTGGCCCTGTTTTTCTTTTTCTCAAGTCACTATCGTCAATAAGGGAGTCGGTGAAAAGGTTCAGCGAAAGTATTCTAAGGCAACTTGATAGCGAGAACAAAACATAACAAGAGAGAAAAAAGAGACAATACGGAAACACGAGGTGTGGTCCCAGACAGACCACCGGTAATTATGTAGAGAGCAATGATGGGATGGGAGAGATGGCCAAGTGAATCACACATTGTCTAACAGGAAATTGGAGAACATGGCAAAAAAACGAGTAAGTAAAAGAAGAAGAAGCTTTCAGTAGCGAAAGAAAATATAAGGCAGCGTACTACAGGACGCAAGGTGCGCATCGAATCAAATTCGGAGGATGAGGTGGAGCCGACCGAAGTTCTGGAGGAAGGAGAACATTTGGACTAGTTGAATTAGGTTCGGAGTAATCAAAGAACCGATTTCAACTTCTTGCAGTCACATGAAAAATAGAAATAAGGAACTTGAATTGGTGAATAGGTGCCAAAGTTGATTCGTCGTCTCGACGATTTCTCGGAGAAAATATTTATTTGGTTGATGGGTGGGTGAAAGCTAGGTTTAGTCATGGTAAGCAACAAATCTCGAGGAAGAAATAGAAAACATGCTTAGAGATTCATTGTAATGGTGACTAAGGCACATACTACACAAAAACAATAAAAGACGTTAAGAAGGCGAGCTGAAAATGAGAAAACGGACCTGTGAGTACACGTCAATCTCAAAAACGAAGAAGAGGAGCAGTTTTCCTCTCTCTTTCATCGACCCCACCCTCACATTATTTGATGTCACTCATTCGGCACGAAAATACTCGTTTGCACCATGCAAATGAAAAAATCGCAAAGGAAGGAAGGCACGGCGGGAGGAGGGAAGGAAGCGAAAAACATACGTCAATTGTGAAAATTCGTTCGGGAAGAAAAAGCCAAGTGGATGTGTGGCGACGGCGAACAACACGGAGAATCTCTTCTCACGACGAGAAAGACGGTGTGAGCGGATGAAACGGAACGGCTCCGAGATTCCATCATTTCAATAGCATTTTCCGTTTTTATTCTCATTTTCATTCTTTTTTGCAGAAGTCAGCGATCAAAAATCCGCATGATTTTCATTTTCTTGATCTTCTGGCCAAGGCTAGATATTGGAACAGACCGACATGTCTAGTGACAATTTGACCCCAATGAATATTTAAAAGAAACTTCCCATTGTCTTTTGTAACTGGAAGACAGATCCAATAACAAACGGTGTACACAGAGATCAACTTCCTCTTTCTTGAGTTCAATTCTAGAGAAGAAATATTCGATTGTAGTGTTCCTAGTTTGAATTCAACAGAATAATGAGGAAATGACGAGAAAAAAGAGGAAAAGAACCTAACTATGACAGCTCAACTCAACAAATCTGTGCCAGCTCGTTTAAAGAAAGCTCGAAAAAGATACATGAACCAAAATATAAGCATCGTCAAATACGGGATGTATCCCGTGAATTGATATATGTGTTTTTGTCGATGAGTTGACTTCAAGACTCAAAAAAGTGAGCTTCTGAAAAGACGTTTTTATTCGCCAAACAAAACACGGACGACGATGGAAAGAGGGTCCCGCTGCCCGCGTTTTTTCTCGCTTCTGATTGTCAAATGAGCGACGGCCGAGGCGAACGGCAAACGTGCGGTGCTTTTGCTTATAGTCTTTCAGGATCGTCTCGAAATAATGAGATCGGGTCAACCAGGCACGAACCCAAACACAAGGCAAGGCCGAGATTGGAATGGAATGAGAATTGCAATAAAAACAAAAAGCGTTACGGAAAATACTGAGAATCGAAATGGAATGGAATACGGACCAAAATGGGAATCAGTGTTAATGGAATGAACCTCTTGTTTTCCGCCATTTCTAGATAACCTGCTTTCACTGATTCTGGTTCCAGACAAGAATTAAAGCCGAGAACACATTTTCAGATTGAAAATGCCCAGCTTTATTTGTTTGCCTTTTCTATTTTCCACCTGCGGTCGTTCGTTCCGTTTAATTGTTTTGACCTACTGAAATTGCACATGTCTGGTTAGTTATCGAATGAGAAATGGGAAATGGGAAACGAAAAATTAGAAATGATCAGTCTAAAAAGAAGACGGGGTGGGGGGAGGAATGAAAAAGTAAAAATAAACAGAATACGGGAATACGGAAATTCTCAGAGGCCCCTCTTCTGGTTTCTGGTTGCCTGTCCAGTGGAGCGTCTTCAATTGCGGTGTGTATTTCGAAATTAGTCATGGCCATAGTCATGAAATGATAGAATGAAACAATGCACCAACTAGGCGGCAAATTTGAGAAGATCATTCATCAATGTGCGCTACGTGAAGAAAGGAAACGACGACATTTCGGAAAAGAAAACGAGTAGGCGAGAATATTCGAAAACATGGTATTAGTATGAAGCGAAACTCCTCCCTCTCGAAAAGAGTGTGATAAAGGAACTAAAAACCGACCAGGACATGCTGGTTTCGGGCATTGGGATAGTGGACGGAAGTAAGTGAGAATTGAGTTTGAGTACGCTTTGTTTAACAGACTTGGGCCGAGAAACTGCAAAAAGAGATATTTTGAGATAAAACGGATAGATCAAAGACTTGTCGAGTACGTGGAGGATGGATGGGTGTGTGTGTGTGTCATCAACGTTTCTTCTTCCAACAACCGAAACTTTCCGGGTGGATATTCGTATTTGAAGAAGAGAAAACGACGAAGCAGAAGGAGGATGGAGAAGAAGGAATCAAACGAGATCAACGAGTCAAAATTAAAAGTGGACAGACAGAGAACACAAATTTTGTTCATCTAGATTTTTTGTTAAAAATCTTCCTCCCTCTCTTCCAGATTGTTTTCTTCTTCTTCTTCTTCCTTCACCCTGCTAGACGAACAGATCAAGTGTGAGAAATAATGGGAATTGAGGAGGAGATTTTCCAGCTCAAATTCTTCCCTCTTCACTACTAAATGGGAAAATAAATTGTTTTTTCACGCCCCAAGAAGGGCCGAAGAACATTTAGGTTTCTTCTTCGAGGATTGTCGCCTTTTTGGCGATTCCTTGTCGAAGACCCATATGATTCATACACTTTCTTTGAATTAGTGATATATTGAATCAGTTTTTGAAGATGAATAGATACAAATGAAAAATGTTCGGCCATGTTTCACTTGATCCATGTGACCACATGTTACAGACTGATCTTTCGAAGAAAGTTGTATATTGTAGCAAAAGGGATATTTTGGAAACTTGAGCTTGAGTGAATGTAGAAAAGGTTTGAAAGGTCTAGGACCAGTAAGAAAATGAAAACGGAAAAGACGCCACCAGCTAACAACTAACGACTAACTTTTCTAATTATATTACCAATTTCAAGAAGTCTCACGACAAGTAGATGGAGAAGTCACTTTTTCTTGCTACTCACGCCGCTACTTGAAAATTTCCGGCCGTTTTCCACTCTACCACTCAACACTCAACTTTCGAGTTGTCTTCCGGAAAGAAAGGTTCAACTGATCCAGTGGTCTTGTCCTAAAGACGGACCAACTCATGTATATTCAATTGTGACGAAATGTGTATAGAAAAAAGTCTGAAGAACATCTTGCTACACATTTCTACAAACACTATTCGATTGGAATTGTTGTTCCGGGAAAATTGACAAATATTTGGAATATTGCTTGATAAATGGAAACGAGAAGAGGAGAGGAACATTTGAAATTTGCTAAAGTTTTTTTTTGGACTTTAAAATTTTTTGGAAAATATCAAGTAAAATATTGGATTGCCATCTTAAAGGTAAAGACTAAGCCAGACAAATTTTCTCGTTCAAATGCTGATTTGAACTTTTCCAGTTAACACAAAAATAAGCTTGTAAACCAAATAAGCACATAAGGAGAGGAGAGCAGTTAGGGAAAGAGGTCTGAATTTCCCGAAAAATCTCTTCTCCGAATGCACTCCTAAAATTAGAGACGTTCTTGCATAACACATGATTTAATAATAACTTGGTATATAATTTTCTCCATTTTCGTTCTCAATTTCTCAGAATAAAAACATGTCACTGTTGTTGTGAAATCTCGAGCTTCAAACCTTAAACCTACAACTTACTTGGTGATCTTTCAGATCTGAACAAGCGCAAATTTTAAACCACGTCATTTTTTTCTAGAAATTATTTTGGAGAAGCTCAGCAGCGGCTCAGTAGCTGAGAAAAAACAGAAACACCAGCAGGACTGGGGAACGAAACATTCGGGTGGCTGGTGTTTATTTTATTTTTTTGTTCCGCCGTCATAACATCCTAATTGAGTGAGAGAAAAAGTAAGCTTCTGTTTTTGTGCACCCAACTGTAAATAAATGAGTTGGATTATCGACGAAGATTAGTGGAGGAAAGGAGTTTTGGCTAAAGACTGGAAAACAAAAGACTTTTCGACTAGACGAACTGCCTAAAGGGTTCTTCGGAACGGATATGACTGCATCCAAAGGAACATGGAACTTATGAATAATTGTGAATAAGCATGTCCTTGGATAAGGAGCAGAAGAGCTTGACGTCAATTCAGAAGAAGGTCTGGTCTGAGCAGAAATAGAAAGAATCTCGGTTGCAGTTATAAATTATGGATCGTAATTAGGGAAATTGAAAGCAGATTGGTTTCCGGATTGACGAAACAATTCATTTTGGGGTCAGCGTGACTTTTACGTGACTCTCCGAGAACAAGACTGATTTCACCCCGGAAGATCGCCATTTTGCTTTTGAATTTTTCATTTTTCTTCGAGGTCGAAAGTCTAAGATCAAGAAATGCATTGGATTGACCGCTGGGAACGCAATGCATACAATGAGCAGGTCACCCCCGTCTTTCCATTTTTTGATCAGGAACTCGAGAATTTCCAATGATTGAGACAGTTTTTGATTGACAAGTTCAATGTCATTCCATTTCAAATTACAAAATATTACTTGTTTGTTTCAGAAATTTCAAAACAAAGGGATCAATACACAAAATGCAAAAACAATTTTTTTCAGAGATATTTTTCCATTTAAAAGGACTTTGCAAAACTGAAAATAAAATTGGAAAACAATTAAACAATTGACGTTGCGTTGCTCGATAATTTTGAAATGTCAAGTTTACAAAATTAGAAATAAAGAGCTTCTCCGTCAACTGACGACAGGCATTGTGAGAAAAAATAGCGATTTCGTGGGAGGATAATGAGCATTCTTCTGGAATTCCGAAAAGAACAAGTTTTCTGGTCCGTTTTGAGTATCGTCGGAAACACTTGGTTCCGTATTCTATACTAGGCTCCACTTGAGAATCAACTTCTGGAGACGTGCTATCAATACTTCACGGGAGGGAGGCAAATGTTTATAGAAAAAAAACAAGCAGGAGGAGGGAGAGATGTGTTTGAAAATAAAAATAGGAATTGCCCAAAGGAATGTGCACTTTTGATAGATAGATTTATTGACTCTCCTGAACATCGAAGTGCCAGTCAATCACTCAAACCGCCGACGAACTTTGGACAGCGGAAAAACATGTGGTGACAGTTTTCAGACAGACAAGACCGACATTTTTTGAGTGGGAGAAGGGAAGAGGTTACCGACAGAAAAACGGATGGACCAACGAATCAATGCTCGGAAACGGAACAAAGAGCAGAAAGTGGGCTGATGAACAGAGACTGAGAGAGAAATTCGAAACTTTCTCAGAGATGGCATCATCTAAGCGGATTTCAGAAGATTAGGTCTTATGGCCTCGGGCTCCGACCAAAGAAGATTTCTGGATTCCCCCAGACAGCACATTCACCAATCGGCCCCGGTAGGGTGTTAAGTTAACCATCACAGAGTACTTGGGAATTCAGATAAAAACATATTTGGGAGTTTTTCGCTCATAGAACGTGGTACCGAAGGCAACTTGGAAAAACAATTTCTTTATGGATAACATGAAAAATCAAATATTCATGTTGTATTTGATATGATCTCAGATTATGCCATGCCATATTTTTCATTTCAAAATTTGAAAAAAATTCAACAGGGACCTCTTAAAAATCATTTTTTTCATAGATATCAACTGAACAACTCGCCATACAAACATCGAGTGGATATTCTTTTAAAGGTTTCCGAGAACTAGAGTTGAGTCAGACAAATTCAATGATATGCGAGCGCTGGTTGGGAGAAGTAAACGGAAATTGAATTTTATCAAAATTCTATGAAATGTTGCTGATCTCCAATCAGGTGCCTAGTTCTAGTTGAATTCACAAGTTACTCACATTTCCGTAAAAATGCATACCTTGTTACGAAGAAAAACTAAACAGACCAAAAATTCAGAAGGCTAAACATGAGTTGAGATAAACTAAAGCCAAGGGAAGGGAGGACTCGAGTCAGGAAGATCTGACAAGAGCTTGGCTGGAACTCAACCCAAACTTCAAGTTTTTCAGACATCCGTCACTTTTCACACACCATGACTAGGAAAGTATCAATCACACGCTGGGAGTCAGCACCAGACAGAGACAGGGCTCTTGAACAAGTACATGACTCACTTGTACCCACCGTCTCGTCTTCCGTTTCTTTCAGCCACTTGGACACCTCATAGTTTTCTCTCAAAAACAAGTGTCATAAGTCATTTGATATTAAAACACATAGGAGACCACGTTCACTTGGGTAAGCCTTGTTTTCTTCTTCTTCTTCTTCTTCTTATTCCAGAAAAAACACGATTTCAACGCATGAATATAGCGCATCGGGCGGTCTCTGGGGTATTTCGAAAAGTCACTTTGGAAGTGAGAATGTCTGAGAGGCAATCGGAAAAATAAAGGAAAACAAGTGAAGACAGGAATACATGGAAAGAGGAAAGTTTATAGAAATACAACAAGGTGATTTCACTTTAAAACCAGGATCTTAAACTAGGAATTCTGAGAATGAAATGATCTCAGACATGGACGTTGTGGAAAACAGCAATTATGCTTCAAGAAAAACTAATTGTCATTTACGTGTCAGAACGATGACTGGACACGTGTTACATCTGCCAAAACTGAAATTTGCCAATGGGTGTTTCGAGAGAAACAGGAAAAAGGGAACATAACTGTGAATTGAAATGATATCGGGAAAAGGGAACAAAACAAAGATGTTTGAACAGCTCTTGACTCGAAAAGACTCAAAAGTGTGTTCCGGGGTTTTTTTGTTTGCAAAGTTTGATTAGCAGGTTAAGTTACATAGTGGACAGAGAGTAGGTATGTGGAACTGGGAACCTGATGAAAAATAAGTTTGTGGTTTAGGTTGAACAGATTTTTGAACAGATTTTCCGGTGCTAATTCAAGTTTGCATCTGGTAAAAGTGGAAGTGATTCTCATTATTTTGCATTTGCAATATATAAGAATCGGATGTGATGCGTGACGTAAAACACGGAAGGATCGTCCAAATCTGAAGAAATACGGAACTTCCGATCATCAAAAGTTATCTCAGCAGGTGTTCGTTTTGAAAAAAACGGAATTCTAACTTTTAGTTTTACGGAATAATTTGGTAGAGCACTAATGACAGGAATAAGACATGAATTCTGTTTAAAATGTTTGTCTTCTGTCAAAAAGATTAGAGAATGTTAGGGATGGCAAGCATTCAGAAACCCCCGGCATTCTCCATGAGCAACAGCAGAAGAGGTTCATCAGGGGACATTCTCTAGATACATCCTTCACCGGAAAGAGGGGGTTTGCCACTTTTAACGGTCCCTTTCATTTTTTCTCCGACGTCAACGTCAGAACACAAAGTCTGAGAATCTTGGAGAAAAAAAAAGAAAAATGAAGATAAACGCGATGAAAAAGTGGAGAGACAAAGGACAGACTGGGGAGAATCTCTGAAACGTTGAAAATAGAAAGGACTTGAAATAGATATGCAAAAGCAGGAGTATTGACACGTTGTGCGTCTTCTGCTTCTCATCATATGACACGCAGATATTTGGAATTGGAAAAGAAATGCGAGTTCATTGTTTGTTGCAAAAGCAGGAGCAGAAGAGCAGGAGCAACAACAACCGCACCAGATCCGCTGGTTCCAAGAGCAGCAACCAACCAACCAGACACAGAAAATGAACCGGCCGGCTGAGATGTTAAACTGAGAATTGTATGAGAAGAAATCCGTGACAGATAATTAATTTCTTGCGGATTTCATTTCTGATGGGATATTTTTAGTGACAGAGAGCAGCAAAAAAGATTTTTAATGGGGGCGTTGGACGAGTCAGAGTAGGTGGGAGTAGAGGAGTGGTACGTGTATTTTCAAATGACTCAAATGAAATTTCATGTTTTATTAATTAGCTTTTAATGGCAGACTTGTGAACGCATTTTTTGACGTTTCTCTTCTCTCCTTTTCAGTTTTTTTTTCATTTTGGTTTCTCGTTTCCGGTTCTCAAATTTTTCGTTTCAACTTTAGTTTTCCGCCTCGCTATTCCTTTTTTTTCCATTTTTCTCTCAACATACCGCTCAATTTCCGGATGCATCACGTATCTGTCTTTCTGGTCTGGTCTGAAGTCGGTCGGTTTCGAAATAGAGGAACGAGACAAAAAACACGAAAGGAATGAATAGCCGGTTTCTGGAAATGAAACCCCAATGAGACATGGAATAAGAACAGACGAGGAGCACTAGTGGAGTTGGTAACCCGATAGTTTTATTTTGAATCAGCGACACCCTTCCTTCAATTAAGACGAGTGGAAGAAAAAGCGAAAACAAAAAGATTGGGCTCTTCCAGCACGTCGTTCCGTTTTCCTGGTAAATGTATTTTTAGAACTGAGAAGAAACAACTGGAATAGGGACCAAGTGACTGTCATAGTTCATGCCATTTTAGCAGCCAACTCATTGTTTGTTTTTTGAAGAAAAAAAACAGATGCAGACAGAGACACTTTTGAATTGATGATTGTTCATTGAAGATGAATATTAGATTAGAGAGCAGTGAGCAGACAAAAACTGAAAAACAAACCGGAGGGCAGATGTGTGGGCGACACCTGTTTACTTTTCCTAGAACCAATTATCACTGTCTATTCCATAGTCAAAGATACTGTACAACAAGCCCGTTCTTTTGACAATTTCCTTTCCCTTTGGTATCAAGATTCTTGATGCAAGAACATTTTGTCTGGATATTCACAAAATCAAATAGTTCAAAACTAAAAATTATCAATTTTATTATGCATGCAATCGAGGCATTATTGAATTCATTGGTATGTATGTATATATGATATATCGATGATAAATATTAAAAAAAATAAGCATCTTCTTCTCACAGAGATTGCGAAATTTTGACAGATTCCTCGGATTTGTTCACACGCCGGACAATTTCATTCACTGAGTTCATCTGGAACTCCTTTGTCTTGTAGATGTACTCGACAAGACTTGACACTAATTGTTCACTGGTTCTCTGATTGTCATCAAATCTTGGCAGGAATTCGACAATTTCCGTTGCAATCAATTTGGTCAGGTCAATAGTCAAAAGCGCCTTGATAAACTCTGATGCATTGATTCCGTCGTCTGATGGAGTTCCGACTGCTGGAGCGAAGGAGACATCAAAACCATCGAGATCAATTGATAGACCATATCCGATTGTGTTTCTGAAAGTTAATCTTGTTTCAATGCCCTGTTATATGTTCCTGGTACCTCGTGACCAAGTACTGTGCCTCTTGAAGTACATCTTGAATGCCTCTCTTCTCAACCTCGTTGGCGTAGAAGATTCTAACACCCAATCTCTCGAGAAGTTCCTGTAACGAAAAAGAACAAATGGATGACCATGAAAAACGGCTATCAATCATTCCAAATGTCTTCTTTTTCCCATCTTTTCATCTTCGACTTTTCGAAGGATACTAAAGATCTTTGTTTCTCAAAATCGCATTTCGTCGCCAATTTTCTACAGCTATCTCTCACGATCAAACGGAAACGAATCCATCACGAAAGCGTACCTGTTCAGCAGATTCGTAGTCTCTGATACCGACCATACACAGATTGTGGGGAAGAAGTTTTGGAAGGCGATCTCCGATACGAGTCAGGTTCTTGTCTCCAAAGCCGAGCAGATGAGCCACTGGCATTCCATGAATATTCCCCGTGTCACTAGTGTCTGGGGTGTGAGCGTCCTGCAATTGTGTTTTCCTTCTTGATACTGATGAAAGAAGATTCCCATCTGCTGATAAGCGGGGAATTCCCTTTCGGCTACCGTACTCACCATGTGCGCGTCTACCCATATCAGTCCAATATCTCCGACCGGTCGCAGCGCAGTGGCAACTCCACTCCATGTTCCAATGGCACAACTGTGGTCTCCTCCAAACACCAAAAGCTCTTCCTTATTCTCGATGGCCTGACGAGTTTCATGGGCAAGTTGACGGCATGTCTGAAAACTTATGTTATTTGGTTATTTTGGGGTCGACTGCACCTGTGTAACTCCAGAAAGAGCACCTGCATGTCTTCCGGTGTTCACTTCTTCAATAATTTTTCCCCATTGCAAGGGAATCTTCTGCTGCACATCTGCAAAGTACGGTGACATCTTGATGACTTCCACAGCATTTTCGCATCCTAGTTGTCTTCCGGCCAGTCCATTGGCACATCCAACAGCCTTGATGATTTGCTGAGCAAGTTGTGTAGTTCTCTTCATTTTTTAATAATCTGAAAATTATTGTATTACAAAGAACAAAACTTTCCTAAATGAGAGAAAAAGGCGGTTCACGAATTGGAACCGCTGATAGAATGACTAACTAAAACGGCACGCGTGGGTTATAATACTGGGCGGAGTCAAGACGAGATGCGATGATGTTGAACGATATGTAACGTGTCGATTCTTATAAGATAAATCAGGAAACACCACGTGATTATTATTGTCAATGATAAGGGCAGCCGAGTCCAAGTGATCGGAAAGAGGAGAAGTACACACCACGTGGTTGTACTGGAACAACTAATTTTCGTAGTGCTTTTCTGCTGCAAATGTTGGAAAATAGAATTTTCACAATATGACTTTTGAAAAATGAATAACAAAATATCAGTATTCTTTTTTATAGAAACCTCAAATATTTGAAAAAAAAAGTTTTCGGAATTTTCAGTCTATTTGACCTTAAATTTTTAGATCGCTCACTTATCAGTATTATATGTTCAGCTTTCGAATCTACATTTTTTTCTTAATTCATTTTGTTTTTTATTATTTTTACATTCAAGACTTTTTACCGTTTCACTTTCTCGAAAATCAAACAATTTTCCAGCTATCAGTAACAATTTCCTAGAATTGGACTTTGTTCGAAACATGAATGACGCAATCATCTTTTTTCCAACCTATTTCATCATATTTTTATCATTTTCTGCAGCATTTCTCATTCATTGAAACAATAAGTCTAATAGATCAACATTATTTTTAGAAAAAGACTCTGCACTAAATAAATCAGGTCCGTACCATTTCTGATCATCGTGATCAACATTGATGAATTGCAGTTTTGAAAGTTCAAATAACTGGTTGTTTATCAATGAACAATTGTTATACCTGACTACTAAACTAGAAGATCAAATGTTCAACTTGGAAGAGCACTCTGATGTCATTAAACCGAGTCAGGTGCAATTTACAACCGTTCGGTTTTCCGATGAGAAGATTGTGTCTTCGACACGGCCAGCCTGTCAACGAAACGAACCATCTCACGAAAAATCAAACATCCTCTTCTGTCGTTGACAACGACCGCTGAGGCCACGTGACGTATGGGGAAATCCCTGTCATAAATCTGCGGCGCTCTATCAATATCATCAGCCGCAATCTCTCGATCCGGTATGCCTGAAACAAGAGGGGAATCCCCCGCTTTGTCTCTCATATATCAGGTCATGATCGCGTGCCGAGGGAGATTTCATCAGCTGTAATATCAATTGTGTAGTCGATGTTGTGTGAACTTGGCAACTGATTTTCAGCGAAATAATTTTCAAAAAATCAAACATTTATTCAAAAAAACTCACAAGGTAAAATGCATGCGTTCATATTTGAAATACCGTGAATTTTACAAACTTTTCTGTTGGTTAGATTATTTACAAATAACAAGGCATAAGAAACGGCACGGTGTTTTTCAATGCCACCGTCTACAAAAAAATGTTATTCTGCAACAGCAGGAAAGTTGAGAAACGATACAGTTGAAAACAATTTTTTTAAAGAATGAATTTGAAATTGCTGGTGCACTTGTCAGAGAAACTGCAGTATATGGTAGGAAAAAGAAAAGTGGAAAATAAAGAGAAAATGACGGGAACGGGGAACTGGGAGAATAATGGGAAAGAGAATTTTTCAAACGTTTTTGTAAGTTGTCCTTCTGAAGTTTTAAACTTTGTTTGGTGGATAGTTTCTGGTGAATTTGAAGATTGCGCGACTTCCATTCACTTCCACGAGAGCGTCTTCCATCAGGTAAATCTAAGAAGAACTACGTACTTCCTAAAGTTTTTTATGTCGACTCACATTATACAGCTTTTCATCAAAAACTCTCGAGATTGCTTCTTCCATATCGTCTTTGCATGTCATTGCGCACCAAACGGAACATCCATTCTTGCAGTTGGACAGAAGACGTTCAATTTTCATCAAAGCGGCTTCAACGAGCATGTAAGGAAATGAAGCAGGTTTTTCTTGCCAGTAAATGAAGCAATCAACGGTGGAAATGTCGAGAAACACTGGAAAGGGTAACATTCGAACAATGTGCTTAATTTACTTCTGAAAACTCACAGCGTACATTCTCAAAGTCGTCGCAGACAATGAACTCGTGTCTCGGTGCATCGAGATACTTGAGGTCAATTGCTTTCTCCAGCTGACCCATAACAGTTCGCTTGTTACGACTGCTCACAATACCAAAAGTTCGGCAGTTGGCGTCTTTGGATACTTCCAGAATGTTTTTGGCGCAACGTTCGACTTTAAGGTCCACGACAACCATATCCGCAGTAATATTCATTTTCTTTGCAATTCCACAAACTGGTGACCCTTGAGGAGCTCTTTTACCGAGAAAAGGGAAGAAATCTTCAGTTCTAAAAAAAATGCACTGTATTTTTAATTTGTATTGTTTCCAAGCTTACCTCAGAAGTCTGAGTCCCACGACATACGAGTTTTGATTCAAATGGACATCAATGTGGAATTTCGATTTTGAGCAGAAACCTTTCGCAGAAACCAGATTGAATTTCCAATCGTAGTTCTTCTTTCTGCTGTGTCTTTTGTAGAAATCGCAGAAATGTTTTCTCAGGATCTGAAAGACATCACTTTGGGTCTCTTGGAGCTCAATTTCAAAATACATTGCGAGCAGCTTTCTGTTGGACGTCGTTGTATGAGATCTGGACATTGAATACAAGGTTTTTCAGATCGATTGTCTTGAAGTGTTCCGGATAGTCGTGAATCAGCAGAGCAATTATGTCCGTATAGTCTTCCAGCATTTCTTCAATGATCTCTGGAAACTATTAATAAAAAATTTGGAAGTTTATATTATAATAATAATGATAACCTTTTAATCGCGATTTCTCTTTCTCTTTCTCTAGCTCTCCATTTTTTGTTTCCGTCGCGAGACCTGCTGAACAATTACCATTTTACTATTGGCATATTCGAAAGAGATAATACCATTCAACAGTTCCCACCCACCCCATTCACTCTTTTTATAGTTATCCTCCTCCCCACAAGAAGAGTTTCGAAATATATGTACCTTCATATTCGGAATATGGATCGGCAGCATGAACCGTCCATACATTGCTGCAGATCCTGAAGTAAAGCCCGGCGCCTTTCAGCGACAGAAACGATTTGAGACGGTCTGCAGTCAGTTGATGGTAGTTGTCCCAGAAGAGGTGGTTTTTGTCGATTGGCTGTTTGTCAGTGATGACCTGATATAAATAAAACTCATACTGTTGGCAACTAGCGACTTCAAACTCACATCAAATTTAGTCTCAAGTGCCATTACATTTTCTTCTCGACAAAATACCGAATCCACCAAATACATCTTATCTGGCACATACCAACGATCATCGGGAATTGTTAGTTTGTATGTCGGCTTTGGCTTTGTGAAGCATACCGCTTTCATTGTCTCTTGGTTTGACATTTACCTAAAGATTCTTATTGTTATTGAAACAAATCCAAACTGTAATGAACGAGAATTAAGCAAAAACACAGCAAGGTTTTGACGCATAGTTTGAATTATGAGATTGGGTCGAAAGCTTGGTCGATAGCAAAAAAAAGAGAAGTGGGAATGAGAAAAGTTGAGAAAATGGTTGATCCAATGAAATCAAAACATTTGGGCATTGTTGGTGTGGGGCGAGACGCGCGCGTCGGGCGCACGCGGCATTTACAAGGGTATCCCATTCTCAGCCGTATTGGTATGGGTAAATGAGAACTCAACAGGCTAAATAGTTTTCAGTTTTGAGAGAGGAAAATGTTAATGTTTAGTGCTCTACGGTCGCGTAGCGTGCGTTCAAAAATTGATGAGTACAATTTGTCTCATTTAGTTTGTCAGGGTTGGAAAAACTTCAAAAGGGCAATGCTACCCGAAAAATTATAACAAGTTTTCCAGAATTATCAAAAATATTTCCTACGAAACCATGCACAGGCCAATAGAAAGTGGATGATGAGTGACAGTGGAAAAAGCGGTAAGACATGAAGACGCAATTAGAACAATCATTGAGAAAATACAAATATAGGAAAATTAGAAGTTAAATGAAATATGAAATCGGATTTGAAACCGAGATATTTGTAGAAGAGAAGAGGGAAAGGCTCTTCTACCCAAATGACCTTCAACCATTCATTACAATAGCAACAATGAATTAACACATAACAGGTAGAAAACGGGTAGAGAGAAAAAATATATATGCATTTTTCAAAATAAAAACGTCATTTGTACAAATTTTCCAGAAAAAAATGTTTGTCAGATTCCAACTGAAAAACGAGACAAGTGACTTTTTCCAAAATTTACAGAGAGTTGGATGTATGTACTAACTCTAGGAGCATTTTCAAGGGGATTGTCAGAATGTGAGTTAGCAATGAATGCGTGATAACCGGGGCCAAATAATCATTACCGGAAACAGTGAACCTAGTAAAGCTTCAGCAGGAAAACGCGAGATCAGCGCACGTGTTAAAGCTGCGGAGACTCGATTCGGCAGATTACAGTAAGTGTACAAGGAGTGAGAGAGATGAGAGAGGAAATGGGTTGAATTAATAAAAGGCTGGGTTAGTGTTTTAGTAGTAAGGGTTGTGGTAGTACGGGTGGATACCGTATTGAGCCTCCCACTCTTTTCTCAAGTCTTTGATACGCTGGATCATCTCGTTCATGTCGGCTTCCATGTTCTTGGTCACGACCTTTAAGAAATCTTTGTTAACAAGTTTTCTATTTGGAAACTGTACCATGAGATACGTGTTCTGGTAGAATGGCTCGACAACCAGCTGGAAGTCTGCCGTTCTCATGTTAAGCGAATGAAGTGGTCTGGATGGTTGCCTAAAAGTGAATCGTCGAAATATACATAGGTATCAAATTGAATTGGAAACAAGACGTACCAGTGCTTCTCTGAGAAACGCTTGAGGGAGATGGCAATTTTCTCTAGTCTCTGCGGCTGCGTGAACGTTGTTCCGGCCTGAGAGACAATGAAAAGAGTTTGTGCTTCATACAGCACCACCTCATCCACTCCCCACTGTTTCACCAATTCCTCCAGTTTCTCATCGTACCAAGAAGCCAACGGCTCGCGGATAGTGCGCATTATTGCCGACCAAGCAGTAAAGTGAGTGGAGTTGTCGATGTTGGTACGGTAGATGGTCAGATACTTTTCGAACTGTCCAATTGTCTTGGTCAACTCGCGGAACATTTCCTCGAGCGCTTGATATTCCTAAAATTGTTTCCTTTTTGAGTCACCAGCATTTAGTCTACCCCTTCAGTTTTCCACGGGATTGTCACAGGATAGTCGCCTATGCACACCGCCGTCTTCTTTTTGTGTAGCATTACAAACACCTGCAACTCAATCGTTTTCGCCTATTCTGGAAGACTGAAATAAACTGACTCTTGCAGTCGGCGCCTTCTCGTGGAGTTTGCTGAGACACTTGACATAGTGATCAAGATCTCTGTCCATGACTTCCTGGGATTCATAAAAGTTGAACACGAACAGGAAATAGTGGCAATCGTGGAAAAAGTTGCCGTACTCGCTAAAGTGATACGGGCGGAAGTCCTCGCGTTGAATGAAGTCTTTCAGCAGAACTTTTGTAGTTTCCAGATATCTGTAAAAAGATTCAAACATTAAATAAAGCAAATTCCTCTGCCCTCAACTATCGACAAATGACAACTCTCACCTACCTGTATTGCAGCTTGCTGTCATCCTCACTCAGAGCTTTTCCCCACTCGTCGAATCTGCGGTTTCCGAAGAGAAGGTCCACCATCAGTGTCTTCTCGACGTCGTAGCTGCCCATAATTATCAGATTGCATCTTCCCGGTAGCGAGGTATTGGTCATTTTGAATTACCTAAAAAGTCAAAAATAGACATTACTCACAAGAGTTTTGTTAGGTTAGGCATAGGGAAGGAGTAAGTTGGTATGCCTTACAATTAGAAAAATTTCCTAAAGCCTGGGCAATAATTGGTCATTAAATCACACAACAGTGATATGCTGAGTTAAGGTTACTAGAACAGTGTGGCTTAGTGCTTCGCGTTTTATCGATTAGAAATTATTGAGTGAATACGAAAAACTATGACTCATCTTAAAAACGGAGTCACCCCGTTCCTCGTCCCCTTATGCGACAATAGGCGAGAGGGGAGGAAAAGAGGAGAAGGGTATTGGTTTTGATCCCATGATTATTGCGCAACATTCTGGGTGGCGGAAAAACTGTTGGGAGTGAAGAACGAGCGCCATTTTTCTATCAAACTTTCCGTTAAATCATGACACCGAAAGAAAGTGTACCGCGCAAACCGAGTGGTTACTCAAAAAGAAATTAGGAACCCTCACTTTTTTTCAGAATTCAAATCCTCTTTCAAAACTATTGACTGACAATGATGACTTATCTCAGTGATAATTCCTGTTTATGATGATAGTTCCTAGAAACAGGATCCGACTCATAGGAGCGGTTCATTCTAGTCCCTTAAAAGCTCAAAAAAGGAATTTCTCGCAAAAAGAATGGAACGGGACGCGAAGAGGAGACCGTTTTACGACCGAGTTTCCATGGTCGCTGCTGATAGAATGATTCTGAGCAAACAAAGACGGTTGTTCGCCCCGTTCCTAAAACAAACTCCGCCCATGTCTACCATTTTGCGACGCGGCTGTGGAGAGAGGAACGGGTACTGTAGTTCCCAATGTTGCGCAACTTCATGGGTGGCGGTATGACGCTGGAAAGGACTCCGGCGGTAAAGATCAAGGAGGTTTTTGCAATGAAGCATGGGAAATAGAAAGAAATAGGAAAAATTGAAATGAGGAAATGTATTTTCTAAGTTTCCTGGATATAGGGGTTGGCTTGTGAAATCCGTCTTCTCTAAAAACTGATTTTCCTTCTGAAATGGATGTTCTGGAAACGACAAAATGCCAAAAATGTCGACATTCTTTTTTAAATTTCCCTTAGCTTCCAAATCTGGTCAGGTATTTCTGATTCTTTTTTTATGTTTTAGACTTATGGTTAAAAGGAGGGCGAGCACCTGCGATCAAGCCTTGCCTGTTTGATAGGACTGACAAAACGAGGGAATACAGGAACAAGGAGAACTCTCTGCAAGAATGAATCAGCATATTCATTTTTACAACCATGTTACACAATAATAATCGATTCTAAAGAGAAAAGTGACAAAACATCATAATCATTCCTTTTGGTTTTTCTTCAAGGTTCAATTTTGTATTTTCAACGGATCCTTTGTATTACGGTCCTTCTCTCATTTTTTTTTATACGGTAGCTCAATTATGAGACACACATGACACTGTTTTTGAGTTTTCTCCAAATTTTCCAATTGCGAAAAACAAAACATTCCACTTTTTTATTTGCATAGGACAAGAATGAATAAAATAGGGTTTTTCCAAATGGTTTTCGAAAAACAAAAAGATGCAAAAATATTTTTGGTTTTTCTTGTTTACTGCCTACCGTTTGCAGAATATGCGTCCTAAATAGAAATACAAGGTCTGCAATTTTTTGCTGAAAGCTCAGATTTCCCGATCCAATTGCCATAGACTGTTTTCGAGTTCATTGGTCCGTTCGTAGTATTCCTTCAAGAAAATGACTATCTTATCCCTAGCAAATTTTCAAATCCGTCGTTATCTGTTTGCTCGATATGCAGACTTGTCGAGGCCCTGTTCGGCGACATCGTCGTTACTCATAAAGGGCGAGCGTCCCGTCGTCGCGTCCCGTGGAACGAATTGTGTCTTGCGGTGCCACCCCGTGACTTCTACGCACGATGGGAAACAACGGCGGAATTCAAAAACACGACACTGAGAATCAATCCATAAAAATGAGAAACGGTGAAAAATGGACGGGGAACGGATTAGGAGGACAAAAAAAACAAAAAATATCTTTGAACACTGTTTTGAATGTGCTTTCAAACATGTTTTGGGTCGATGCGAAAGAAGGTCATTGTAGAGCTTGTAGACTTATTGCAGAAAAGATGCTTACGGTTTGCTGAAATCACAACATGTAAAATTCTCCTAATTTTATAACTTCTTCATTTTGTTTTTTTTTTGGTTTTTTTTATCAGTTTATGTGTTAATCAGCTTTTTAATTTTTCGATTGTTTTAAACTGTTGAAGACATTCTCTGGATTATCATTCTTGTAATATATTCGTCTGATGCAGTATGTCTGTCATTCGTTCATTTTGTCCGCAGAGGATTAAGAACGGGGGTTGACCACCTCATCGCGGTCCCTCTTTCCTGTCGGTTGCGAGGGCACGTGTCTGCCCATTAGGTTCATTTGCCCGAGTGAGCGGTGCTGTTCTCTCCAGCTTGAATGCGGCGAAGCCGCATGTTTAGGCTGGTCTTGATATATCTTCACCCCCTTTTCTGCATTCCCAATTGGATAATTCATTTCTCTTATAGATGTGAATACAATTGAAGTCCCCCTTCACACGTCCCTCAACGCACTCGCACACCTCCAATATATCAACCAGCTTTCGTCTCTTTGTCACTGCTCCATTTTTCTCAGCGTATCTTTACCCTTTCTACACACTGCTTTATCCATATCAGTCTGGCGTTGCGGTCGCGTCGCGCTATCAATTGAAGTTCCTAATCTCGTTCTAACGTTTTTTCTTTTTTTACGCACTTAATGGTTTACAGCTGCCGAAATGACTGTTCTCTTCGCTGTTAAAGTGAAAGTGCAGTTCAGCACAGGTGGACTAGTGATTATCCGAGATAGAAACCTTGTCAAGAAGATTCCTACTCTCGTGGCTTTCATCTCAAGAAAGGTATTTTTATCGGCTTCATTCATGAGTCATCTTAGTTCTCGTATTCTTTTTAGTACCCCGACTGGAAACATCAGGACATCCGAATCAATGATCCGCTCCGTGTTCCGTTCCCAATTGATGCTGGCGCCTTCTTTTTGGAGAATGTCATGACATACGTCCCTCCGAGCAAACGCGATGGGGAAACAACACTGCGAGACTATCCCGGAGCGGCGGGAAAATCACTGGTAGAGCTGAAAACCATAGAGTCGGTGAGTTTCCTTATTCCCTCCAGTTTTCTAAAAACATTCAAAATTCACTGTTTTTTTCTTTTAGTTGGCTGAATGGCTCCAATGCTACGATTTCCGCGATTGTATTCAGTTTGTGCGTAACAAACGGCACGACCAAGCAGCCGTCATGTCTATCGAGGAGTATATGGCCGCGAGAATCGCCGAATTCCGCTCGACAACCTCGTCCGCATTGCAACCATAGTAACGCGCATTCTACTCTTCCGTCTCTCGCATCTTACTATCTTTTCACTTTGTCCTTTCCTTTTCTTTCCTGGGAACTAATGAAGAAACTATGCAAAAAATGTGATGAAAACCTTCCGGCTAGCAATTGTGTAATCTAGTCTTTTGAGATTTGAGCAATGCGGCAAGGTACATAACCGTAACCCAAACTTGCTGCACAATTTTTTTTGAATTTTCAAGTCGCTAATGTGGGAGGTTTTGTTAACAATAGTAATTTCTCTATATCAGCATCAAAATAGTAATTGTTTTGTCAATAAGCTAAATTTTTAATGATTCCCTGCCCTCTTCTGCACAGCACCGCTTATGCCATATTTTTCTGCGTATCATCTTTCATGGTATAAAATAAATTATTTTGTTTGCGTTGATGTGGAACTTTTCAGAGAATGAGCATTTTGAACGAGAAAAATCAGGAAAAAAGATCAAAGAATCTGTGCGGTGATAATAAACAAAAATTCGTTTATTTTTACGGACCGAAATGTGATATTCTGTAAATAAAAGAACATGCATAAAAAGGGTCGACGGCACTGGGAAAAATCAGATTCTCACGGAAATGCGCTTCCTTATTCTCTGTTTCGTACTTGTCGGCTCTTATGCCGCGCCGGTCAATGAGCCTCTTGCAACGAAGAAAATTGATAAAGGATTGACTGTAGAAGAATTTGATGGATACGTAAACCTACTGAAAATGTTCCGGGAAATGCTCCCGAAAGACCTCATGTCTACACTGGAAAACGTAAGAAAACTGTTGGTTTTAAAAATCACCATAACAGTTTCAGCTCAACATTACCCAAAAAGGGGAAGTAGTTGATTTCTTGTCAGCATGGTTCCAGGACAGAATCATCAAACCAAACTCCACTTTCGAAATCGTCGACCTTCTGAAACAACACGTTCCGTCTGTCTATGACCGTATCCAATCCCTGAATGCCTCATTCTACACGAAATTCGACGCTTTGAAACCAGAATCTCAGAATCTTCTTCGTGAATGGCGTGACAAGGCAGTTGATCTTGTCGGAGATCGTCCGGCAGGAGAGTCTGCTGCCAAGAATCTTCAGTTACTTCGAGACTTTGCCACCAGTATCCGTGACGTCAATCCTGATATCCGCAACGATTTAAGAACTCAGTTTCCTTCCGCCGTTTCGTTGACCGAAGGACTTGGATTCACTGTGTTCACCACTTTGATCATGGTCGTGCAGAAAATTGTGGAAGCGGCCACTGCACTTCCCTTGGCTTCCCCGACAGTTGTTGCCTCCGTCGAATGCGCGCTTCCACTGGATTAATATTTCTTCTGAATATGTCCTTTTTCCCAAGACAACAATAAACCTTTTCACCAGATACCTCGTTTCTATCTTTCGTATCATCTACTACCCCAAAATATTTGCTACCTCACTCTTTTTGTTTTTCTTTTTCCTCTATCTTCATCTAGATGTGTAATGAAAGAGAGTGTGTTGTGATTGGAATGGCAGACATTTTTCAATTCTTCCATTGCCACCTGACACCCCCGGAACCTTAAAAATTTCATTTGGGAGGAATCAAAAGATAGACATGAACACCAAAATCTTCCTTCTTTTCGTTCTATTCTTTGTTTATGAGGCGTCGGCTGAAAATGGTTTGGATGTCAATTCGCTCAGCGGAAAGAGTAAGAAATTCTTCTTTGACGTGAGTTTCTGGTATTTCGTCTGCTTAAACTATTCCAATTTATTTTGTTTTAGATGACCAAACAAGTTATGGGAGTCCCATCTCTGAAACCAGAAAACCTGGCTGCACAGGCATTCTTCCGCAGTTTCCTTGACAAATACACCAAACTGGATGACAAAATCAAGAATGACATGACCCAACACGTTCCAAAGGCTACCAAGTTGTTCGACGCCGCAGGTACAATTTTTTCTACTTTGAAATGTTTGTGAAACTTTAATTTTTCAGCCAAGAAGTACAACATTGATCCGACCGCCGCCTTCAAGATGCTGTCGACTTTCTTCGAGACCTTCAAGAAGGGAGCTTCCAGCGAAATGGCATCAAAGGGACTGCAAATGGCCGGAAAACTGCTCGGAGGAAAGGGAGGAAGCGGTGGCAGCCTTCTGGGATTCTTGGGACACAGACAGTAATTCGGGACTTTTAGAATGCGTAGTTTCTTTGTTTGGATAAACATTTTATTCCATTTTATTCCGATCAACTTCCAATAAACATTCTACTCGTTTTGAAATTGTTTCTCATCTAAAATCGCCTTTCCAATAATTCCGCGGGTTGGCGGAATGTGCTTTTTGCATGCCGGCTTTCCGTTTTCCAGTGAACATTTTTGCGATGGAGGGCAGACAACTGACTGGCAGGCTGAAGGTCATAGTTGAATAGTGGAAAGACAGATGAACTAACTGTTGGGCGTCTCACAGGATGCGATTTCTTTACAAGATCTTGCGATGCATGGACGGATTCTCTCCACGCAAACTTGAGGACTTTTGCACGACATTCGGGCGCAACCTGATAAAAAAAGCTAGTTACAAAATACCTCAAAATAAAAATTGGTTTACCATTAGCTTCAACTGGTAGACAAGCCAGAATAGTTTTACATGGGGGTGTCACACAGGGTCCCGGTCTCTCGTCGCAGAATGTTCCCGGTGGGCAAAACTGATCAATGCAGTTTCCTGAAAACACCTGATATTTCATATTATAATTTTTACCTACCTGCGTATGTAACCGTTATCATGGCAAAAATTGAAAATACACGAAGCGACTGCATTGTTGTCTATTGCCATTAGTTGTTTCGATTGAAGTATAAATACTGAAAATTTAAACAAAAAAGTTCAAAGTTAATGAGTAGAAACTAGATGTATTACACTGTGAAATGATGACAAAACGACGCCTTATTGTTATGCATTATAACTAGATGCGCATAAACAGAAAGCTATAACACTCCTTGAAGGCGATGTGACAGAGTTGTAGTCAATGACAAGAATTTGGTTTGGTTTTCCTTTGCCGAATGAAACTTCTGATGGATTTCTTATAAGACTCCCAGCGCTGCTGCAACTATGTAGAGAAGCGACGCGGCTACGCCACGGTCAATTCGTTAATTTGAAATATTTTCATGCAACGTTTATTTTGAAGATAAATAAATATTTTGCTAATTTGCAGATACATGGAATACATTTGAAATCAATAGATTATTGTGTGAAAAAGCAAATTGCAAGAAAACTCAATGACAGAGAGAGAGAGAGTGACAGAAATACAATGCAAGTGAGATGATCTTGAAGGGAATCTCTTTTTTGAACTTTAAAGTTGACGTTTGGGTAGCAGTATATATATTTTTTCATTTGAACATTTTATCATTATGGACAAGCAGCCGGAACGTCGTCGTCAGAGTCAGAAGAGCTGGATCTCGGCGAATCGCTCAGATCAGACTCGCGAATTGGAGTGCGGTTTTGAGGTCTTTTGCTGAATGTATCCACGAAGGAATCATCCGAATCATCCGAATCATCCGAGTCATCAGAGCTTTGTTTCTCTTCTCCTTGTTCGGTCGTTTCGTTCTTCACTTCCTCCGTTTCTTGCTCCGGCTGTTCCTCGCCCTCTTCCATAGCGTCGTCGCTGTCGCCACCGTTTTCACTGACTTCCTTCTCTTCTTCCTTTTCGTCCTTCTCTTCCTCTTCCTCTTCCTTTTCCTCTTCTTTTCCCTCCTCTTCTTCTTCTTCTTCTTCTTCTTCTTCCTCATCATCTGCATCTGATGCATCCTCTTCATCAGGATTTCCACTGATATCTTCGGCTTTGTCGTCTTTAGTTTCCGATTCTGGTTCAGGTTGCAGTTCACCATAGATGTTAATTTCCCCCTCTTCCTCTTCAATCTTCGCCTCTCCTTCAACATCTCTGTCTTCGGCAGCCAAATCGGCTACTTCAATGGTGACTTTCTTAACAACCTTCTTCTTCTTCATACGACGTTTTCCAAACAGTCGGGTCGACAATCTTTTCTTATGCTCCGGAACCTTAGCACGACGAATCTTGATCTTTAGTGGTTTCTTCACGAGCTTCTTTCCTTTCTTTGGCTTCTTAACCTCTTCTTCATCAGGAGATTCGTAGTAATTTGGCTTTGGAGCTGGTCCTGGTACATCTCTGAAAGAACAAAACTACTACTGTATAGAACATCCAATTTCTTACTTCTCGTCAGTGACACGCGGATCCTCCTGTTCAACCTGAACTTTTGGTTTGCGTCCTTTCTTCGGCTTCTCAACTGGAATTCCTTGCAATTTCTTCAAGTGTTCTTCACGTTTTTCCGGGCGAATGTACATCTTTGGATCTTTTCGGAACGCAACCACGTATCTCTCCGAAACTGGCATTGGCTCGCCATATTTATCTGGTTTATTCTGGTCGACGAAACGAATTTCATAAAACCCTGACACTCTCGCAGGTGGTTTGGACACGATCCCTAAAGCAACAGATGTTTTCAAATACTATGCAATTGTTTTTTACCTTCATAGAAACAGGTGGTTCCTGGGAAAATAGCCAGAACAATTCCATTCTTTGGAATAGCCATGAACGGGTATCTGTCATAGAAGACAGTATACTTTGGCAGCGGAATCAATTGTTTTCTCGCGTATGTTGCAAGAATCTTATCTTTGTCGTCAATATCGGCACACTCATAGCGGTGGTTGGAAATTGAGCTGACAACCTGAAAATGAATTTTTCATGCATACTGTTGAAAAAAAGAGATAAAACCTATCTCAGGAATCAAAACTGAAAACACTTTTTTGAGTTTCTCAGTTTGAGATCCTAACTACTAGTAATGTTCATACTTACTGTAACTGTAGTGTCTACTAGCTTATACAACAACAGCAAAAACAATGTACCACTAAAATATCAGAGCAAGAAACTATCTACAGACCTCAGTTACAGGCCATGTCCGTACCTCGGCTAGAATCCAAGTCTTAGTGGAATCCACAAACGCAGCAACTTCATCTTTTTTTTCGAGTCTCTTGTTCTCCGGCCATGCAAGCGCTCCAGCACCATACGGCTCCATGTTACTTTCCATATCCATGATTGGCAGGCATCCGTGTCTTGCCTGCATAATCCCAATTGCGTTGAGCTCATTTTTGGCTCGTGCCTCCTCAATGGCTGCCTCCCGCCATTCCTTCATTTCATTGAGGATTCTGAAAAACAATCGGCTTGAGCGGGAAAACTGCAAATCTACCAACTTTGAGACGACTTTATGATGTTTCTGCGACTTTGGCATCAATCTGTTGTAGAGAGCTTTTGCTTCATTCTGAAAATTGAAATATAAGTTGAGCAATACAATTCAAAAGGCATACCCTTTCTCTGGCGTTCATATCGGAAACACAGAATTTTCCGACTCTCTCATGGAATTCTCTCAGTTCTTCACTGGTTTCATTATGAACATCCATTACTTCTTTCACCTCATTCAGCTGAAATCAATATGTTCTAACAATATTTTATACTTCTCAGCAACTTACCATTCCTCTGATTAAATTGAGTGCTTCCTTCAGCGTTACCGGAGGGGCTTCATCCTTTACAACACTCTTCTTCTTTGGCATTATGTCGAGAATCTTCCTGGTGGTAGAAAAGCTGTAAATCTTCTGTCTAAAACTGAACGAATCAACGGACGAGCATGAAAACAGAATTGGAAAAACAAAGTGTATAGCTGAGCGTGGAGGCGCCTGGCCACCCAGTCTCTCGGTTCTTTTTTGGGAATACGCGACGCAGGGCGACGGACGCGTGTGCGTGTCCGCAAGCCGCTCGCCTGTCGTACGGGTCGATATTCGTGAGAAAGACCGAGGAGAGCAGACGGAGCGAGTGACCTTGCCGGCGGCCCACCACCGCTCGTCGAACCAAGATAGCAAAGCAGCCCCGGAGGAACAGAGACAACGATTGGGCTGGGTGTGCAGATGGGAGGAAATGGTCTGAATTGCGTGAGGAAATGACACGTTCATTGAGATGGCATTATGTACAAATAAGGGAGAATTAGCAAATGGAAGGGTGGCTAGCATGGGGTGCCGCATGTAGGGACTCTCCGATTTGAAGTGTTCTTGTTATCCATGTTGGTCGCAGAAGAGAACTGCTCGGCGGGTATCATGATCCTCATCCTCCGGAATCCAAACATGGGGCATCTAAAAACTTCGGTATTGCTTCCGAAAATCTAAAAATCTACAAATTCCACATTACCGTATCATTTTGGTCACATGCGCTCTCATCGACCGGGAATATATCAACAATAGCCATCCAGACAGGCCACAGTAAATGTCGTTAATAACGTCGTAAAGAAGGTAGAAAACCTGAAACAAAGTCATTGGTTAACACCCCATCGGAGGAAGTGAATCTCACTCGTGTCGGAACACTGGTGTTTATGCCAAACACGTATATCACGTAGAGGTAATATACAATTTCAGCCACACATGTTAACCCAGCTACTATTGTCAGATTGTATTCTTGCCTCTGTTTTTCATTCATCACTTTTTGATTCATTTGAGGTTGTGCTGTCATTCTCTGAACACTACTCTGTAATTGAAATTTTTCATTTGTCAAACCATTCTGTATTTTGTTCTGAAAGCAATAACCATCGTGATGTTGATAATCATGATAATGGCCACAAAAATGGTCTCAATGACGTATGCTGCCATGAAAAACTTTTTCCTGAAGTCTTTGTCATAGAACTGCACGTAGAATCTATAAAATATTTCAGTTTTTTGCTCGAAAAGAGAATCATTGTACCCCTTGCTCTCAAACTTCCAATAGAAACTTTGAGTGATGAGACTGGATCCAATACAGAATCCAATTCCCAGTTGGAATACGTGAATTATCGAAATATACTTGCTGTTCCATATCTGAAAACCAAGTCTACTATACTCGAAAGTTCATCGAGTTCTAAATCTCACGCACTAGTTTGTGTTTGATCGGAAGACAAACAGCAGTGGCTCTGTTAAGTGCAAGTGAGACGACTGTGCATCCCTGGATCCCTCGCGCCGTCCAGGCTATCATCAGATACATGCGCCCGACGAACGTGCCCAAAGAAAGATAGAAATCCCAGAACCAACTGTAACTTGATATTCTTTAAAGTCATATCAAAGGGAAAGACGGATACCCTTTGGCAGGAAAAACACATCCAAAGTAGTTGTTGACCAAACTGATGACATCAACAGTGATGCCAACTGTGAAGATTTGGTAGAACATTCCTAGAAGTCACTGTTATTTTCATATAACAGAAACTAACAGCAAACCTTTGTAAACAGATTTACGAAGAGTGATCAGTATGATGATCTCCATCCAGTACAACAGAATGGTTACAAATGAAGCCAGCATGAACACATAGCTCACTACCATTTCGACAGGATCAAACCATTCAGGAAGAGTTGCATTTGAAGCCATTTTTGGTCTAAAAATGCAAAGTAGAATGGGTTTCAGTAACTTGAGTACGTGACAAATCACAAAAAATCAAAACTCTGAGTTCAAGTGGTTGATTGCTTTACTTTTATACAATTTAGTTTGTTTAATGATAACTTTTAAGCCAGCACTTTCTGACGAAAACAAAATGTCTGAGTCTGAACCCATTGGGATTGATCGTTAAGTTTCAAAATTGAGTTAAAAATTATTAATTATACGTTTCATGCACTTCAAGTGTTCAAATATCCACTTTCCTGTCTGCACCTGTCAGAAACCTATAACCCCTCTGTTTCTACAAAGTTCCCATTGTTCACTAGCATAAGGAATCATAATCTGACCCTCTGCCACGGATACACAATAATCGTCGTTGTTGAACACCGAAACAAGTTTTTCGTTTATCATGACATCCATATCAAAACGTTTTTCACGTGAAACATCGGACCGCACGCGCTCATCATGATGAATCAAAGACGTTGGCCAAACGAATATGTTGACCGTATCTGTCTTGTCCGTGTGATCCTAGTTCAGAATGATAGCGACCGAAGTCCTATTTGTTGCAAGAAAATGCTTCGGTATCTCAGAACGGTTCAGAGTGAAAAGATGTCAACATGTTTAGAAAAATGGTTTTTGGTGCCGTTGTGAAACATGAGGAATCATAATCTGACCGTCTCCTACGGGAGCATCAATGTCCCTGTTAAATGCCAAAACAAAAATGGAAATTGATGAAATTTGTGTTTCACAATATGTACTAAAGTATTCCAATATGGAACGTGTTCATTTGTTCCATTTAGTGTCCGAATATGTTCAGCATGTTGTCAATGCTTCTAAAACCACGTTTGTTGTCTGCTTAGAATGATTTATCAGTATCATCTATTCAGCCCGCCCATGTTTATTATTCTATGGACCGCCATACAATTCCAGTTGCAAAACACACTGTCTGCGCCCCCTATAAAAACGCCACGAGATAATCAGAAACAGAAGATATTATCAGTCTCCCTAGTTTTTGTACCCACGTTATCTATGCTTAGACTACTAACATCATAAATCCAGCAGGAACAAAACCGATCTGTGCACCCTGCGCACTCGTTATACAACCCATCTGATCCACCGATCTGACGTCGTAAATTTAGTTCCCTGAAGAGTGGGTGGGAAAAGTCGAAGATGCGAGACGTCATCAGATCAACTATCGCGTGGTATAAATACTCCCCCTACAATCAGTTTCAAGTGTTGTTTCAATGATTCAATGTCTTAAACTGATGACTTTTATGCTACCTCTTCTTTCTACTAAATCTCCATGATTTCTTCAATTTTCTAAGTAAGGATTTTCAGAATGGCATCTTCTACCCTGGTCCGTACTCTCGAGCACCATGTCAAAAGAATTCTGATGGTCCGACCGACTCATTTTGAGTTGAAATACTCTATTAACCCATGGATGGACATGAAAAGAGGAGTTAACAGAGAAAAGGCACTGAAACAATGGGATCACCTCAAACACACCATTGAGAACAGTGGAGCTAAAGTGGAAGTGATGGAATCAACGGTAAGTTGCCCAGAAAGAGCTCAGAAACGGATGAGATCAATAACATTATTTCTCATTTAAATAAGAAGAAGAAAACAATTTCAGGGGGCCGAAAGCCTTCCGGATATTGTTTTCTCCGCTAATGCAGCCATCATCAAAGGAAACAAAGCGTATCTGGCTAGCTTTGCGCATCCAGAACGACAAGGAGAAAGGTAAAAGTTTGCTTGATGAACTCACCCTTCGAAATCAAACGTCATTGTATTCAGATATTTTTACGAGCAGTGGTTCACAAATAATGGTTATGAATGCGTCGGAGATCAAGATATTCCATCGGAAGGTGAGTCCAAGAATAGAGAGTGCTTCAGAAAATGTGTGGGACCCTCGGCTTAACGATCAAATTACGCTATTCAAAGACGCGCCCCCATATATCAAGGCAATTTCCTATTTGGATCATATAAACAGCGGTTATTAGCTATTCCACTTGTGACCCGGTGAATCATGAATTAGAAATCAGAGCTCTAACACAGCTGATCGAAGGAAAAGATGAGCAAGAATAAGCATAAAGTCTAGCGTTTCTAGTTTGAGTTTGATCGTAGTTTTGGCTACGTTTTTGCTACAATTTTCAAGTGGTTCTATTGTTTCAAGAGTCTTTGGTGACTCAGATCTGAATTTTACATTGTGGAATATGATCTGAGTTGAATAGACATTTTTGGAAGGACCGAAGGTGAACCTCAAGGGGAATACGTCACTTAACCGTTAGTTCAAGCTCAAAAACATGAGAAACCTTATCTTAATGGTTCTAAATTTCTGCGGTGACAATGAGAATAAAAAATAACTATTCCGTGGGCAAGAAGTAGCGGGAGGAAACATTTTGACACATCAAAACGAGACGGGAGAGGAAAACTCAAAAACATGATGCTATAAATTGAATAAAACTACCAGGGGCGTGATATGGGTGGGATCATACTCGAGAAACCGATAAATCCAATTGATATTGAAAAAAATGCAATTATATGGGGTCGATATACTAGACAATTGAGTTACAGGTGCTGGTGATGCTTTGTGGGGAGGCGAGCAATCGCGCACTCTGTTCATGGGCGTGGGAACCCGAACCGACGTGAGGGCACTTCGCGATGTTGCAAATAAACTTGACGATGGAACCAACTGGAAAGTGATTGGCTGCCGACTCGTCGATCCAAGGTTTGTTTATTATACAATCTTTGAAAGACTTTTGCTCTTCTTGCAAACGAATTGAGAAAAAAATGAACAAGAAGGACTAGCAGAACATGTTTAAATCATTCAAGTCCTTCATTTAGATTCTACCACATCGACACGGCATTCTGCCCACTCAACGAGAACGTGGCAATCTACTACCCGTATGCGTTTGATCATATCAGTCGCCACAACATGAGAAACGAGACAGATCTAATTGAGGTTGGTTTCATTGAATCAAGTAAATTCTTCGAATACTGAGAAAAACCATGTTGATTTCAGGTCTCCCAAAAAGAAGCTCGCAATTTCGCATGCAACGCGGTCGTCGTCGGTCAGAATGTCATCATGCATCAGGGAAATGACGAGATTGCCAACAAGCTCGTTAAGCTCGGCTTCACTGTTCGGTACGTCTCTTCCCGTCGTTTCATCTTGCCCTTCCAGCTGTCTTATCCTGTGCAAATAATAGTGCATCACATTTTCAATTCCAGATTCGTCGATATGAGCGAATTCATCAAATCCGGCGGGTCTGCCAAATGTTGTACCCTTCAAATCTGATAAAACAAACAAAGGTTTTACGTGTATCGCTGCTCATTGCTCTTTTGCACTTTTGGAATCTTGATCTTCATAATTCGTTTCCTTGACACAATTTTGTGAATAATTTTTGTTTTATGACTTAATAAACTTGACTTTCAAAAACCATATAAAACATATAAGAGAGGAGAACCAGCGGAACCAGACTAAACCTGGGGCTCCGCCGCATTCAGGCTGGGAAGAACGGCACCACTCACTCTGGAAAACGAACAATATAGGCAGACACGCGCAGTATATATAGTTCCCCCGCAACCGATAGATGAACCGCGATGAGTTGGTCTACCCCTTTCTCAATCCACTGCGGACAAAACAACTGAATGACAGACATACTCCACTAGCACGGCGTAAAAAAAAGAAACCCACGTTCAAACGCCCGCGCTTTTGCTAAAAAGGGAACGGCTGCGGAATATCGGAGCGTCGTAACTTTTTCTTCTTGAAATATTTTGAAAAATCAGTCAGAAAGACGAATTTTTGAGGGGAAATTGATAAATTCTGATGAATTCAGTATGTAAGCAATTAATCATGGCTGAATTATACTGGTTTTCGACATTTTTGGCTGAAAT